>PVJC01022861.1:0-26907 GCA_004026665.1 Murina feae
GACGCTGCCTAAACATTTACTCAGGTCCGTGAGTGGCGGCCGCCATGTTGGCTGGGCTAATTTGCATACAGCCGCTCTGATTGGCTGGTGGGCATCCCAAAGAAATGGTTAATTTTACTATTCTGCTTTTATTAGTTTAGATTATCACCATAATATTAAGTGCTTTGCTGATTTTAAGTGCCAGTAGTATAAATTGTGTCTTCACAAGGGCAAAAACATAACATTTGGACATTTGAATATATTAGATGCCCATCCTTTAAAGACATTTAAATCTTAAAACTCTTTGACCTAATTTACTAATATTGGACAGAATTGTGTTTTACTCATTTGCTATGTGTGGTTATTGCAATATGTTTAGGGAAGATGCGGGTCTTTCCTGGAAGCTTAGAAACCTCACTTTTTAATCACTTCTTTTACTCCAATTGCTAAAAATATATCTGGCACATAGTCAATGCTAAGTAATATTTTTGACATATGGATGTTCAGACATATAAATTAATGAAGAAACCAGTTGATCAGAGGTTCCTTTTGGGGGATGTTGTGGCCTTCAGTGATAAGAACAGGTTCTAGCAGAAGGTACAGCCTGACCTTTGCAAGACCAGGACTATGTGCCTAATATATCGTGACTCCTTCCTCTTTCTATTCCACAGGCATGCAGAAAAAAGATGAGTCACAGACAATGAAAATAGCTCATCTGGAAGTAACAAAGAATTGAGTCAGACATGGAGAGCCCAGCATTAGCTCTAGGTATAAATAACACTCATATTAGAGTAAACATATCCTTCTTTCGGATACACATATTTGCTTTTTTATTAGGATTGGAGGGAACATACTCATCAATCAACGTGTGAAGTCAAAATGCTGCAATGAACTAACCATGGGAAGATTGTTATTTGCTATTTCATCTGATTAGGATGAAGAAGTAATCTGCCTCTATTCTTCAGATAGATAAAATCACATCCAAAAATTAAGTGGAAAAAGGCACATGCACATAAGTAGCTTTAATGCATTAAAGAGATTTCTGTGGATACTTGTTTCAATATTTATACTATCTGAAAGGAGAGAACAGTTAGCAGACTGAGGTTATACATAGACTGCTACACAAAAATATTTTTATTGTTAGAACATGCATATATACTTGCATATCTTAAAATCAGGATTCGCTAATATACTTTCATATACTTACATCATGAATGGCTAACTGTGAAAATAGATTCAAACTGAATCCTATCGCAAAAGTTTAAAATTTATAACTCTAACTATGATATAGTTAAGAGTTCAATCTTTCTACGTATTTCTGCATGCTTACCTCTGTATCTTATACTCACTTTTCTATTGACTTTTAGATTTTTATATATTACAAGTGTCTTCAGTGATATTTTAAAAAATAAATTACATAGATTTTAGGAAGATTCTGATGTGAATTATAAAATTAATAAATACAGATTTTTTTCCTATTGGCAATTTATTCATTCAATCAGCAAAACACCCAACCTATACAATAAAAGGCTAATACGCAAATAGACCGAACAGCAGAACAACCAAACAACCAAACAACTGAACAACTGGTCATGGGCATCAGCCATGGCAGGACGTTGGAGCAGGTGAGCAGGGGTGCCAAACCAAGGTGGGGTGCTGGTTGTTGTCATTGGGGTGAGCGTCTGGTGGTCACTGAAAATTCTTTGCTCCTGAGCCCCCAGTCCTGGTGCTCATACCTGCTGCTGGTGCCTGGCACCAGCCCTGATTGCTCAGGGCCATCAGCGGGTGCGAGCAGCAGCTGCCAGCCCCAATCGCCTCTGAGGTCTTCTCCACCTTCCCCTACTCCTGAGGGGTGATTGGGGCAGCAACTGCCACTCACACCTGCTGATGGTGCCAGCCATGCTCACACCCGCTGTTGGCACTGGCCCCAATCACTTTGCGTTATCAGCGGGTGCAAGTGGGACTGGTGCCATCAGCAGATGGAAGCAGCAGTGGCAGAAGCAGAGCTGCAAGCAGACAGGGGACTAGGGACCATGGCGGGGAGGGCTGGATGGTCACAAGGAAGAAGTGCCGAGACCCACCTCTGTGTCCACTGTAGCCTCGTGGCCCACAATTCCTTTCAAGGTGCACAAATTCATGCACTGAGCCCCTAGAACATAAATAAAAGGACTAGATTCTCCATATTCACATTAGTATAATAATCACTATAATTGTGGGAATGTAATATGTTATCTCATCAACTACTCACAACTACCAAAGGAATAGATTTCACTATTTGTGCTTTATGAATAAAGGAAGAGAGCCTCAGAATGTATGAAAAAATTTGCTCAGGTCTCCTGCTAGTAAGTAGAGACAAGATTCAAATCCATCTGACTCAAAGGCCAACCTAACACACAGAACCCACCAGAGTATAATTTCATCTGAGTCAGTTATTTGGAATTATGAACAATTTCCTCCAGAAAAAAAAATCAGAAACACACTGTGGCCTATTGTGAACATTGGAATGATCGTTGAGTGGGAAACACACTCACTGAATTGTCCTAGTTTTCTATTACTGCTGTAACAAACTACCAAAACCCTGGAGTCTTACAATAACACAAATTTATGTTTCTTCTTACTTAAAGAATAGTAATATAGCAATATTCAATCTATATTTCTGTATCTTGGGTACATGAGATGGGTCTCACTGGGCTAAATCAAGATACCCGCAGGTCAGCACATTTTTCTTGGAGGATCTATGGAAGTATACATTTCCTTGCCTTTTCCAGCTTCTTGAGGCCACCAACATGCAAATGTTCTGTCTAAAGAGCAGTGTAATAATGGATTAAAATAAGGTAAATAAATAATAAAATAAATAAGGACAAACCTAATAAAGTAAAATTTTAGCCAGAAGGTGAGGAGAAAGATATTTGGAGGACTGAGTATTATATCTCAGAACCAAGCCTATATTAAGGACAAACTAAACTAAAAAAATTTGAGACTTGGAAATACGTTTCTCTGCTGGAAAGTGGGGCAGATACTAGATGAAAGTATGCAAACAGGCATATTATTTGACAAAATGAGTAAACAGAATGAACACAAGATTTTAAATAATGATCATAAAAATAACAATATTTTTCAACATATAATATGTAACAACTACCATAATTCGAATTTATATTGATTACTTCATTTAACCCTTATAACAATTGTATAAAGCAAATGATAGTATACCAATTTTATATATGACATAGAGGTTAGGGAAGATAAATTATTTAGCACAGTGCAAATAAATAATAGACCCAGGATTCAAACCTAAGTAAGACTTATTCCAAAGACCCTGTTCTTAATTAGTGTGTTAAAACATGGTAGCTATTTAGTTCTGAGATAAGAAACTAGGGAAGTCTAAAGTGTATGGGGTATCCTATCTAATAAAAGAATAATATGCAAATTAGTCATCACTCTGTGACAAAGATGGCTGCGCCCATAGCCACAAGATGGCAATGCCCAGTCAGCCTCAGCCCCGCAACTGAAGTAACCAGACCTGCTGGCCAGGCAAGTGGTGGGGGAGGTGGGGGGCTCAAGGGGCAGATCCAGCAATTGCAGGAACCTGGGAAGGGGCAGAGTTGGCAATCCAGGGGTTTGGGGGTCTTCTGCCCAAGCTTGCAGCCTCGGGCAGAGACTGCTAGCCTGGGCAGAGGGAGAGGCAGCAATCACAGGGACCTAGGAAGGGGCAGAGCCTGAGATCACAGGGGTTTGGGAGTCTTCTGCCCAGGTCTGCATCCTAGGCCAGAGGCTACAGGCCTGGGTAGGGGTGGAGCTGGGATTGGAGGGGCAGGGGTGGAGCCGGTGATAAGAGTGAACTACAGAGGAAACACCATTTCTTACTGCTCATTGGCTGAGCTCCCTGTATGCCACTGGTAATATTTTTAGTAACTGGGTAATAAGAATCCCTAAAGGCAATCTAGGGTTTTTCCACCACATTCCTGGAGAAAAAAATAAATGAAGGTCCACTGCTGGAGGGCTAAGAAATGTCATATCATGCCCTAGCTAGTTTGGCTCAGTGCCTAGTGCCTCAGCCTGCTGACTGCAGGGTCTGGGTTCAATTCTGACCAAGGGCATGTACCTAGGTTGCAGACCCTACCTGGCCGGGGCCCAGGTCAGGGTAAATGTAGGAGGCAACCCATCGAAGTGTTCTTCTCACTTTGATGTTTCTCTCTGTTTTTCCCTTCTCTTCCACATTCTCTAAAAATCAATGGAAACATATCACTAGGTGAGAAGAAAGAAAGAAAAAGAAAGAAAGAAAGGAAAGAAATGTCATATCCTATGAAAGACACATCTCGAAAATGCCTAAAGAAAGTTGTTATTTTTTCATGGTGAAGGAACTGGAGTCCATGTTGATGAAAACACCTTGGTGGCTACGGTGACTGGCAGTGGCTGCAACAGCAGAGTGATGAGGCTGGTGGCTTCCCCTGATTAGCCTGGTTGCCTCCCAAAAAGGGAGGCCAGACTGCAGCTTAGGCCCATTCCCCAAGGGGAGCAAGAAGTGGGCCTAAGTCAACAGTAGAACATCCCTTGAGGGCTCCCAATATGTGAGAGGGAGCAGGCTGGGCTGAGAACCACCCCCTCCTCCAGTGCACGAATTTCATGCACTGGGTCCCTAGTTATAATAATAATAATAATAATAATAATATAATATAATTAATATAAATAATATAATAATTTAATATAACATAAATAATATAATATAATACAAATAATATAATTATTATAAATATAATATAATTAATATAAATAATCTAAACTAATAAAAGCACAATATTAAAATTAACCATCTCTTCAGGACAGGTAAGCCACGCCCACCAGCCAATCAGAGAGATAATATGCAAATTAGCTCAGCCAACATGGAGGCCGCCACTCATGGACCTGAGTAAATGGCAGCTTCCATTGCAGCAGGAGTGGAACTGAAACTCTTTGCGGGTGACTCGGCTTATCCTGGCTCCAGGCAAAACATATTTGCAACAAAGTCTCAATTATAGACAGCGAGCCTGGCCTGACCACTAAGGGTAACAATGTCTCATTATAGAAGCCACGAGGTGAAGCAGAAGAGGCTTCATTACCAGGCCTCAGCTTAAAGGAACAGTGCATCAATTATAGAAGATAAACAAACCCCAGAAACCTGCTTCCAGCCAGCCTTGCTAGGATATTGGGTCAATGGGAGCTGTGGGCAGCCTGAAAGCCTGAAAATGCCCCTCAGCTCCTCACCCAGGCTGGCCACACCCAATGGGGTGAGGGATATTACTGGGGGGCTTGGTCAGTCTGCAAACAGCCATCAGCCCCTCACCCAGGCTGGCCAGGTACCCCAGTAGGGACCCAAAACCTGAAGGGGCTGTGGGCAGCCTATAAACAGCCCTCAGCCCTTCACCCAGGCTGGCCACAGCCCCATGGGTCAGGGACCCCACTGGGGGCCTTGGCCAGCCTGCAAACAGCCATCAGCCCCTCACCCAGGCTGGTCAGGCACCCAGGCTGGCCAGCAGATAGACATCCCCATAGGGGTCCCAGACTGTGAGAGGGCACAGGCTGGGCTGAGGGACCTCCCGAGTGCACAAATTTTTGTGCACCGAGCCCCTAATATAATATAATTAAATATAATAATAAAAGGCCAGAGGTCTATAATAATAAAAGGTCATGACCGAAACAACCAAACGACCGGTCACCATGAAGTGCATGGAGCACCTCTCGGTCCCTCCCCCACAGTCCACAGGGTCCAATTGCAGCAAGGCTGGCAGGTGGGGTGGCAGGCGGGTAGGCACTGTGAGGTGAGCCCAGGTGGGTGGGGCCACACGATTTTATGTGCTGGGCTTCTACTTTCCCAATAATGGCAAAGAACATAGTCAGAGATAAATAAATAAGGCAAATGCAATTGTCAATAGTCCATGAAGACTGACAGCACTGAGTACTCTTCTGCTGGCACTAACTCCACCTGCCAGCTACATTTACTAACTGATCCCCAAACGGTACAAGCAGGACAAATGAAAGAGGTTGTGGAGATTGAAAATTATGGAAATGACAGAGAAACATCAGTCCAGCAGTTAGGTGAAGAATTTTGGTACTACACCTAGAGTAAAACTGATTCAGACTAGGTTTCTACGACACAGCAAGAGTGAACCAGATCACAGGACTCAAGACCAAGAGCCAAAGTGATCTGCCAATTATGAATCTGATGTTCAAGCTCTTTTTCTCTGAAAATCAAGTATCTTAAACTTTCCAGCCATGAAACAGAAGAGAGATAGGGAGTGTGAGATATAAGAACAACAAAAAGGTAGGTTCGCTTTGCTGAAACGTTTGCTTATAGCTCAACATCTCTTGTTTCAAAAAGCTTCTCTTCCTTTATTCCAAAGACTATACATTTTTAAAAACTCTACTTTTTTGTCTTTCCTCCCTTTACTCCCCACCCCAACACAAATTCTTGGCAAAGCAAGAATTGTCAATTTCAGGTGTGGGTCATTTGTAAGTTGGTTTTATCTGGAACTGTACATGAGCTGAAGTCAATCCAAAGATGAGAGGTAAGACTTGAAAGGCTGATAATGTGTCTACATATAAGAAATTTCCCTGACCGGTTTGGCTCAGTGGATAGAGCATCGGCTTGTGGACTGAAAGGTCCCAGGTTCAATTCTGGTCAAGGGCATGTGCCATGGTTGCAGGCACATCCCCAGTAGGGGGTGTGCAGGAGGCAGCTGATCGATGTTTGTCTCTCATGTTTCTAACTCTCTATCCCTCTCCCTTCCTCTCTGTAAAAATCAATAAAATATATTTAAAAAAAAATAAATTTCACTGAAAATAAACTTCATGCTAAGATACATGGATTTAAGGAAGATGAGCTTCTCATAAGCTTGTATTTCATCAATCATCAACCAGAAAGTGAGTAAAGTGGATTTGAAGGGACAGTTATACGTCAGCACTTGGTTGTTTTGAAATCCCACTACTACTCAGAAATCAGATCCTATTAGCGCTCAGTGTCAAGAGAGATGCCAGGAATATCCTTGTTGGTCTTTGCAAGCCCTTTGTTTACTGTGGACCTCCATCTAAATAAAGCATTGAAATCACTTCATATTTTAACAGTCACATTTACATTTTTTCTCATAGATCAGCACCTCATCTGAGCTCTTCTGTCCAATGGAACACAGGATTATAATAGATGTGGGAATTTAAGGTCTTGTTCTAGATTTACAACTACAAATTAAGTAAATGTTATCTTTGCGCTGCATCTTTTCCTGTTTTCTATATTCCATTTTCCCTATCAGGCAATTACTTTCCCCCTGGGGCTTCCCACCCCCACATGTTCTTCCTATTGTGCTTCTCTGTGAAGCAAGGGTTGTTACACTGTTTTTCTGTCACATCTTCCTTCTGATCCATATGGAATTAATTATCCAAAAGCTCTAGTTAAAAAAATGGTTATTTTAATATGATAAAATATGCTTGGCAAAGTGCTCTTGACCAATGGTGCTTAAGGGCTATATTTTTACAAATATCACTGATGTTTGTTTATATGTGTGTGTATAAGGTGATTTTTTTTGTTTATTTACTTATTTAACCACATCTATAGACACTTATTATGCGCCATGTGCTGTACTAGCAGTTTCACGTGTGTTATCTCATTTTGGGGGTCTTAATATTTCCTTTACCTTTAGCCATCCCTTACTTCATGAATTTCTCCCCAAGAACAATAAAACAACACCTCCCCATCTGAACCACCTGGATACTGTGATGAAAAGGCTTAATATATTAAAACACAGAGTAAATATTCTAACAATAAACCAAAAATATAAATAATGTTAAAACAGTCATTGATATATGACCCTGGTGAGTTACAACTTGTTATTCTTGTCAGATTTTTATGTTCTTTTTTTGTAGGAGTGAATAATATTGGATTTTCATGAAACCTGACAAGGTCATCAGGAAAGATATTTTGGTCAAAGAGCACTTTACTGACTTGAAATTGTAACCTGTATCTAGCTTTCTTTTCTGTCATTAAGAAGGTCAGTTCTGGTTAAGTATGTGCCAAGATCAAAGCTGAATCACATGTGTACCCAAACATAGAACTATGGTGTCTGTCCCATGACTGCAGTGTGTACATGAGAGTTAGGCTTATGCAGACAGGCAGCCTTTTCTTATAGAGTAGGTCCAGGGAGAAACACTGGCTTTCAAAATAAGGAAGAAAGTAGGAGTGTGCAAATTAAATAAAGATAAATTGTTAAAGGTTAACTAGTTCCTCTTGGTGGTGTGATAAGCAAATGATATAGTCATTCTCTGATTCTACAACATTTAGATGTTTTATTTCAGTCACATAGTGGGAGCTGAGAACAAATGTGGGGTAAACCAAATACAAAATACCTTCACAGAACATAAGCTAAAACCTATTTCCTTAATCCTTCAGTGTTGAATCATATGTTATGACTGGACCATAAATGTGAAGAATGCCAAAGTAGCTCTAGTATTGCCATAGTTTGCTACATACATACATGCAAGGAAAAGCATATCCATCCTAAAAGTATGTTATCATCATTGCTATTGTATTAGTTTTCTATTGCTATATAGTAAGTTACTAGAAAGTTAATAAGAGTTTAAAAACACCTATTTATTATTTCCAGATTTCTGTTGAGCAGAAGGTGGGGCACAGTGAAACTGGGTTCTCAGCTCAGAGTCTCTCTAGACCAAGCATGTCAAACTCACAGCCCACGGGCTGCATGCAGCCCACAACGAATATTTTTGCAGCCCAGCCAATATAATGAAATGTAAGAAACATTTTAATAAAAATTTTGTAACTTAATTTTTACAATATCCTGTTATACATAATTATTAATAACAAACTACAATGTTCACTAATGACTGGTTACTATAATAGTGTTGCATTCATTTCCCTTACACACCTTACTCACAGGAGCACCATTTCTCTCCACTAATACAGCAGCAGATACCGTATTTTCCTGCATATAAGACGACTGGGCGTATAAGACAACCCCTGACTTTTGAGAAGATTTTCCTGGGTTAAAAGTCTGGACAGAGACTGTATGCGGCACAAAAAGGAGCTGACCAGAGACACTTGTGGACTTTTGAGAAGATTTTTCTGGGTTAAAAAGTCGTCTTATATGCCAGAAAATATGGTATTTTAGCAGCTGATTGCCACATCATTAGTCTTGGACTGACTTGTTTAGTGTGCGCAACAGGAAATATTTTGCTTTTGGAAAACAAGAAAAATAAGTTTATTTTTGTTACAGTTATTAATTTGTGCAATTAGTGTCTAGTAAGTTAATGTTCAATAAAGATATTAAATTTTATTAAAATGTTCTATTATTTATTTTAACAATTACTCATTTATTTCAATCCTTTGTATTCAGCTTGTCTCTATCGAAATAAACCTATGTTTCTATGAAAATTGAAGCTTTTTTTTTCTTGCAGCCCACATAAACTTAAACCGTGTGAGTTGGACATGCTTTAGTTTGACATGCTTACTCTAGACTGAAATTAAGGTTTTGTCAAAGCCATATTTTCATCTGGAGTTCAGGGTTCTTTTCCAAATGTTCAGGCTGTTGAAAGAATTTAGTTCCTTGCAGTTGTAGGACTGTGGTTCCTGTTTTCTTGCTTGCTTCCCTTAGCTCTTAGCTCTTAATGGCCTCCCTCAGATCCTAGCCATGAAACCCTCTCATGACAAGATGGTTTACTTCTTCAAAGCCAGTGCTAGAATCTCTTTATACTCTGCTACTATGGGAAGGATTCACATTTAATGCAATGTAATCATAAGAGTGACTATGCTATCACCTTTTTTTTTTATGCTATCACCTTTGCTACATAACGTACCCTAAACAAGGGAGTGTATGTCCTGTGCATCCACAGGTCCCACCCACACTTAAGGGGAAGGGAATCTTGAAAACCATCTCAGAATCATGCTTATACCAACTATCACTCAGAACATGAGCTGAACTCTATACTATGTGACTAAGGAGAGAACAAAGTGTTACTTACCTACAGAACGTAAAAGTTAAAAGTAAACAGTCTCAAGGTCAAGAATAATGTTTTTCAAGAGGAAAAAAAACCTATATATTTCTACCAAAATAAAACACTGAGGTCTCAATCTCATACCTTTGAACTATACCTAGTAGAGATGCAAATTCCCAAACAGACCAATAATGAGACTGGCTAAGACACATGGGTGACTACCTAAAAGATACCTATACCTCTTTTTTGGCAACCGTAAACTTTAAGTTCCCATGAAACCATCCTCTTTTACCACTATCTCCTTCTTAGTTATTATATCCAGTCGCAGACTAGAAGCAATTTGGCAATCTTATGTTATCTATAGATAGAGTACAAAAAAATCAGTATTCAAATTGTAACACTGACATTTTCTGGAGTACGAATAAAATAACCAGATGACCACAGTTTAATTCTGAGCTATACTCTCTGTATAAGCACCTCCTTTTGAATGTAACCTTTGATTAGGTTACTTTATACAGCAAAATTACAGAGTAGTCACCGCCATGATTACATCTTGTTATGTAAAACTCCATCTGAGTAGAATGGGGAGATTCTCTTGCTGGCCTGGTAAGAGTTAGCTGCAGTGTTGTGAGAGGAGCACATGACTAGGACCTGAGGAAACTTTCAGGAGGTAAGCATAAGCCCAAGCTGACAGCTAGTAAGAAAACAGGGAAAGAGTTGCAAGGCATTTAGTTCTGCCAATGACCTGAATGGACTTGGAAGGAGATCCTGAGCTTCAGATCACATCACATCCCAGATGGCACCTTGATTTTGGCCTGGTGAGACCCTGAGCACAGGATCAGACTAACGCCTGACTGGAAGGCTAACCAATGAAAACTGGATGATAATAAATTTGTTGCATTAAGCTGTTAATTCTGTGGTAATTCTTTATTCAGTGTAGAACACCAATATATAAACAAATTGATAAATAAAATAAACAAACTAGCAAAATTAGTTTTAGAAATTTTTTATAGCAACAGCTCTTAATACAGAATCCCAAATGGTCTTGTCAAGGAGCTACAGAATTTTCAGAGCTTCAAAATATATTGAAAACTAAAATATAAAAAAAAATTAAAATATAGGTGTGGGCAAAAGTAGGTTTACAATTGTTCGCACGACAAAAAAAAAAAAATCCAGGTTATGATTATTACAATAGCTTTATTAACTCCATATTGTAAACCTACTATAAACCTACTTTTGCCCCCCCATATTTCTGTGGTACTCCAGAATATTGTAGATAACAAACAAAAGTAAAAAGTCCTTAAGCGATGAAAGAATGCCAAACTATTGGAGATTTAACCATACAACTCCAACAAGGTTTAAAGAAAATCTGAATAATTAATAATGGTAGATATTTGTATTCAGATATATGTACAAAAAACAAAGAGCACTTACTTTGAAAATTGTTCTCTGAGAAGACTCGGGGATGATAGAATCCTGTTTTGCAAATGCACTGATAGGCTCCAAGCACAAATCCAAGGCCTTTAATTGGCATACACTGTAAAAAAAAAAAAAGATAGCCATATAGTTGATCATAGTTTATTACATAGCACAAAGTCCCACAGATATACATTATTGCAAATAACAGAACTAACATATATTCCAGAAATAAATAAATAAATAAATTATATATATATATATCTTTTTTTTTACTTTTATTTTAGGTGTGTTTGACAACCTACATTTTTTAAAAGTAGCAAATTAAATTTTCTTTCTAAATATATACCATTACAGCTTCAGTTACCATACATCTTTAACTCATTCAGTCATCATAGGGAGTAATTACTAGACATACTTTCTGGTTTTAATGCCACACACATCATCTTATTGCTTTAAGAGATATTTCCAAACCGTATAAAGATATTTTAAAAATGATTCCATGCTATATATTTTTATCAAAGCAAAGGTATGTAGGTAAGTAGATGAACAGATATATAGAATTTGAAATGTGAAGTTGCTTTTATGGATTAAATATTCATCAAATTTCATCCTTGGAACAAAATAACACAAATCTAATCTAATAAAAGAGTAATATGCTAATTGCATTACTCACTACATCCCAAGCCATGCCCACCAGCCAATCAGAGCGACTATATGCAAATTAACCCAACTAAGATGGCGACTGGCAGCCACGGAGCTAGAGCAAACAGGAGGCTTGGTTGCCCTGGCAATGGAGGAAGCTGCCTGGCTAGGTAGGCTGTCATCTCCACTTAAGGCAACAAAGTTTCAATTACAGAAGATAAATAAACCCCAGATACCTGCTTCCAGCCAGCCTAGTTGGGAGCGTGGGTCACTGAGGGCTGTGGCCAGCCTACAAACAGCCATCAGCCCCTCACCAAGAATGGCCACACCCTCGTGGGGTGAGGGCCCCTGCTGGGGGTCTTGGCCAGACTGAAAATGGCCATCAGCCACTCACCCAGGCTGGCCAGGCAAGCCAGCAGGACACCCCCTCCCTGAAAAAGGTGTGGTCAGTCTGAAAACGACCCTCAGTGCCTTATCCAGGCTGGCCAGGAACCCCAACAGGACCCCCACCCTGATCCAGGACACCCTTCAAGGCAAACCAGCTGGCCCCCACCCATGCACCAGGCCTCTATCCTATATAATAAAAGGGTAATATGCAAATTGACCCCAGCAGCAGAACCACTGGGAATGACTGGTCACTATGATACACACTGACCACCAGGGGGCAGATACTCAATGCAGGAGCTGTCCCTGGTGGTCAGTGCACTCCCACAGTGGGAGCTCTGTTCAGCCACAAGCTAGGCTGCTGGCTGCCAGTACAGCAGTGGTGATGGAAGCCTCTCCTCCCTCCTCAGCAGCGCTAAGGATGTCCGACTGAAGCTTAGGCCTGCTCCTCGCTGGCAAGTGGACATTCCCCAAGGGCTCCTGGGCTGCCAGAGGGATGTCTGACTGCCAGCTTAGGCCCAATCACCTGGGGAGCAGGCCTAAGCCACCAGATGGACATCCCCCAAGGATTCCCAGACTGCGAGAGGGCACAGGCCAGAATGGCTACCATCAATAAATCAACAAACAATAAGTGCTAGAGAAAATGGAACCCTAATGCAGTGTTAGTAGGAATGCAGACTGTTACAGCCACTCTTGAAAAGTGTGGAGTTTCCTCAAAAAACTAAACATGGAACTGCCTTATGACCTAGTGATACCACTTCTGGGAATATATCCTAAGTATCCCAAACACCAACCAGAAAGAATATATGCACTCTTATGTTCATAGGAGCATTATTTACAATATCTAAGATCTGGAAATAGCCCAAGTGTCTGTAAATCTCTTTATTTCTGCTTCAGTTTTAAATGATAGCCTTCCTGGATTGAGCAGTCTTAGATTCACATCCTTGTTTTTCATTACTCTACTTTCTGTAGCTATTTAAGGGTCGCGGCTATTTCGCATACATTAAATAGCCCAGACTGCTATACTTATTGAGTTCTTATGCTTACTTTTTATGTTTTATTTTATTTTCCTTCTTTATTTTGAACAACCTATTGTCATATTTTAATTATAAATAAGGACTTTATTCTAGAAGCATCTTTTCCCACCTAATGGTTTTAATTTCCTATATACAAAGAAACAAGATCATTAAAAAAAAACAAATCAAGAGTATATCTATATATATAAAGGCTAAGCAACATTACAGTGGGATGACCGAAAACAACTGGAATAACCGGTCACTATGACATGCACTGACCTCCAGGGGGTAGACTCTCAATGCAGAAACTGCCCCCAGTCGGCAGGTCCCGATCACCAGTGGGGGTTACCGACCAACCTCCTGGTCTTTCCCCCTAGCCGGCAGGCTCTGAGTGCTCAACTGGGGCCAGGTTGCGGGGCTGAGACAAGAAACCAGGGGTGGATGGTGGCAGACACGGCCCCTTTCCCAGGCGGACCAAAGGCCTGCTCCCTCCTTGAGGCCAGCAGCAAACCTCCTGGGTCCCTCTCCCTCTACCTCTCCACAGCCAGTAGGTCCCGATTTCCCAGTCAAGGCTGGGTCCCAGGTTGGGATGGGAGATCAGAGTAGGTGGTGGCAGATGCAGGCCGTAAGGGAAGGAGGAGGTGTGGGGGGGGGGGAGGCAGGGAACCACACGGGGCAGTGCATGGGTGGTGAGGGAAGGAGGAGGCAGGGAGGCAGGGATGTGGGGAAATGGGGAATCTGATCAGCCCTGATCACTGGCCAGGCTTAGGGACCCACTCACGCACAAATTTTGTGCACCAGGCCTCTAGTGAGGTAATAAATAAGAAAGAGTAAGTAAGATAATGGTTTATATTTAACGAGTGTTTACTATATGTCAGGCACTATTCTAAGAACTGTACAAGTTTTAACACATTGAATCCTATACCAATTCTGTTATCTGGATCTTAAAGATGAGAAAATTTAGGTACAGACTGCTGAAGGTACTTTCCCAAAGTCAAGTATCTGGCAGAGTTAGGATTCAATTCCAGTGGTCTTATTCCAACAAGAGTAATGACTACCTGCTGTCCCCAATCATGCACCAGTGGGTTTCCTCTCAAAATTTGGGACCCCTCAGGGGACATCGGAGAGCTGGTTTGACCCAATGGCTATGATGTACACTGACCACCAGGGGACAGATGCTCAATGCAGGAGTTGCCCCCTGGTGGTCAGTATGCTTCCACAGTGGGAGCGCTGCTCAGCCAGTAGCCAGGCTCATGACTGGTGAGCGCAGCCACTATGGAGGCAGCACTAAGGATATCCAACTGCCAGCTTAGGCCCACAGGGAGAGGGCCTAAGCTTGCAGTCAGACATCCCCTGAGGGCTACCAGATTGCGAGAAGGTGCAGGCCAGGCTTAGGGACCTCTCCCCCCTCCACCTCCAAGTGCATGAATTTCATGCACCAGGCCTCTAGTAAAATATAATTTAAAAAACACAGTTGCTCCAGCCAGGTTGGCTCAGTGGATAGAGCATTGGACTGTGGATGAAGGATCCTGGATTTGATTCCGGCAAGGGCACATGCCCGAGTTGCACGCTCAATCCCCAGTAGGGGGCATGCAGGAGGCAACCAATCAATGATTTTATCTCATCATTGATGCTTCTATCTCTCTCTCCTTCCCCCTTCCTCTCTGAAATTAATAAAAATATATTTTTTTTAAAAAAGAAAGAAATGCAGTTAATTCCTACACCTCTTACAAATTTTAAAAATAAGCCTTTCCTGGCAAATATATTGCTATGAGAGATATCCGAGATTTTGTTGATTATGGTTTCTTTCTGGAATTTTTATGGTTTCACTACTTATATTTAAGTCCTTTATCCAGTTTGAGCTTATTCTTCTGTATAGTGTAAGTTGGTCTAGTTTATTTTTTTTTGCA
Organism: Murina feae; assembly: GCA_004026665.1. Taxonomy (NCBI): domain Eukaryota; kingdom Metazoa; phylum Chordata; class Mammalia; order Chiroptera; family Vespertilionidae; genus Murina; species Murina feae. The sequence goes on from PVJC01022861.1 coordinate 15,326, forward strand.
TGTACCTGTCCAATTTTTGCAATACCATTTATTGAAGAGAGTGTCTTTACTCCATTATATGCTCTTGTCTCCTTTGTCAAATGTTAATTGAGCGTAATGTTTTGGGTCGATTTCTGGGTTCTCTGTTCTGTTCCATTGATCTATATGCTGTTCTTGTGCCAGTACCAGGCTATTTTGATTACAGCAGCTTTGTAGAAACAACTGGGACTACAAAAACATAAAAAGCTCGCACAGCAAAAGAAATCATAAACAAAACAAAAAGGGAGCCCACTGTATGAGAGAACATATTTGCCAATGATACATATGATAAGGGATTAATTTCCAAAATATATAAGGAAATTATACAACTTAACAAAAGGAAGACAAATAATCCAATTTAAAAATTGGTGAAAAACATACAGATGGCCAAAAGACATGAAAAAATGCTCAAAGTCAGTAATCATCAGAGAGATGCAAATAAATATGGTATCACCTCACAACTGTCAGAATGGCTATCATCAATAAATCAACAAAATGCAAGTGCTGGCGAGGTTGTGGAGAAAAGGGAACCCTAGTGCACTGCTGGTGGGAACGCAGACTGATGCAGCCATTATGGAAAACAGTGTGGGGTTTCCTCAAAAAAATTAAACATGGAACTGCCATTTGACCCAGTGATCCCACTTCTAGGAATATATCCTAAAAGACCTGAAGCACCAACGAGAAAGAATATATGTACCTCTATGTTCATAGTAGTACTGTTTACAATAGCTAAGATCTGGAAACAGCCCAAGTGTCCATCAGCAGATGAATGGATAAAAAGCTGTACATTTACACCATGGCAAACTATCTCTTTCCCTTTGAGGCAGCATGAAGGGACCTGGAGAGCATTACTCAAGTGAAGTAAGCCAATCAGAGAAAGACAAGCATCACGTGATCTCACTTATGTGGAAGCTAATGAATAAAATAGATTGATGAACAAAAATGATCCAGAGATATAGAAGCATGGAACAGACAGATGAATCTCTGAGGGAAGCCTGGGGGCATGGAGGGTGGGGAAGGCAGGGAGGAAAAGGGATTAACCAAAGAATTTATATGCGTAACTCATGGACACAGACAACAGTGTGGCAAAAGCCTGAAGGAGTTGTAGGGTGGTAGAGGGAGTCGATGTGTAATACTTTCAACAATAAAGATAAATTAATAAAATAATAAGCTTCTCCCTTTACAACACAGAGTTCCCAACTCAAGTCTTAGAAAATGAACCTTTATGGCAGGGATACACATGGAGTACCCCTTCTCTACTTGAATTCTAAAGACAGAAACCCCTTTGTGTCTAAGGAGAATCATGATACTTAGTCCCAAATTAAACTCAGCGAGGATAGCAATTGGGACCCGGGGCTTTCATGGCAGTCCAGTTGGTCACTTTTTTCTCTTTGCAGATATACATCTCTGCTCTGCTTTGACAGACCTATCTAATTCTAGAACCGATTTCTTGCTATAATGAATTTACTGAGCCTTATTCAAAAAGCAGACAGCTGTACCACAGAAGCATAAAGAAAGATAAAAGGTTTCATACTGGCAAGATGAAGTAGTAACTGGGTCTACTAGGATATTTTAAAAATACATCACCTTTTACCTTTTACTCCTTCCATGCAACTTTTGAAGAAATACTGTGAAATGTTGACTCTGTTAATTGTAGAGAGGGTTTGGTGGAGGGGGGGAGGGGACTGGTATTAAAACAAGTGAATTACATTAATATCCAGTGGCTCTTCTCTACAATATTTGCAAGTTTATTAAAACAAAAGGAAAACACTCAAACAGAGGAAATCTAAAAGGCCTCTAAGCAATGATAGAGTACACACCACTGACATATTTCATCAAACAATATTCCAGAAAAATAAAACCTCATGAATAACAAATAATGTAGTATTTCACTAGGGAAAAACCAAACACACTGTGTCTCTATTCTTCATTAGCTTCCAAAACCTGGTTTAGAAAGCATGATAGACTGAGAAAGATGGCAGGGTGGGGGAGGGTGAAGGGGTGAGAGTGGGAAAAGGGAAATGAGAGGATGTTTTCTTTTGATTTAGTTAAAATAAAAAAGAAACTCTGTTCTATTATTGATCTTTGAAATGTTTCTGTTGTGGTCAGTGGAACCAGCTCTCATAAAAGTAGGCCTAAAGGATGACAAAACAGCATCTGACACGGACACATTACATGTCTACAAACTCCATACTGATGGAGAGGAAGATGCTTTATGAGGGTCTGAAACTGATTAAAGAAAATATATGGATTATATCTCATTACTTCAGCCAACACACTTTTCCAGACCCTTCTGCAGAAACAGCTCCAAAGGCTTTATAAACCTAATGCTTAATATGCTCAACTCTTTAAAAAAAATGAAACACTGTCCTTCACTAAACCACAAACTCACTATGATGCATCTATACTCTGCTTTTGAAACCCTGTGCTTTTTGTGGTCACAGTTTATAAGCACTGGGACTTCCTTGTCATCCTTTTCCTAATGAAGATCCAGCTTACTAAACTCCATCTCTGCTATTTGCTGCAGCAACAAAGAGGAACAAAGCCATGGTCTAGTTCTCAGAGAATTTACAATCCGAAAGGATAAAAGCAAACTCAGAGCTGCCATATGGCGCTCTACCCTGTTCACAACTAAAGGGCTTCATGAATATATGTTTGATTTTGAGAAGTCCATCTTTAGACATTTTTCTATTCCTAAGAACAAATGTTAATAGGTTACATATAATATGGTTTTCAACTTTACACAATTAAAAAAATGTAAAAGTTTTATAAAGTACTTTTTAAGGATACATACATATGTGAAATGATAAAGAATAAAATTCAGGATATACATAAAACTCAGGATAATAATTATCTCTTGGTGGGGCAGATGATACAGGATGAAGAAAGGACATGTCGAGATTTTTTGTGATACTGATAACAATGTATTTTTCAAGTTGGATAGTGGGTAAAATCTTCTTCATTGCAATATTCACAACTCCTAACACAGTGCCTGGAATACAATAGGAAATCAATAAATATTACTGAAATGAAGAAAGAAGGAAGAGAAGGAAACTGTCCTTAGTTTCTGGCTACGATACATTACCTTGTAACAGCCGAAATTCCCAACCAAATCACTCAGAACATGTGGAAGGAAGGAAGGAAGGAAGGAAGGAAGGAAGGAAGGAAGGAAGGAAGGAAGGAAGGAAGGGAGAAAGGAAGGAAGACCTATGTGAAGGCATCAGAAAGCTGCCAATAGAGCCAAATTAAGGGGCTAAGAATCCGAGAAAAAAAAGAAAATGTATAGAAGTTTTACATTCTGTATTTCTGTATCAAATTAAATATTTGATGATATGATGCATTGAGGGAAGAATGAGAATCCAGACAGATGGAAGTGGGTAAGAAGTAGAGTAGACAACAAAGTTTTGGTAATCACATAGGCATGAGGAGAAAAATATCAAGTTTGGGGCTTCAAAAATACTCAAGTCCTAAGGATAAAAATCCAAGAGAGAATAGAAGTTCAAAGAAATTAGACTAAGCCTCAAATTTTTTTATTTACTTTTAAGTGGTCTAAGGTAAAATTCAAAGAAGCAAAACAGAAACTTGACAGAAACTTAGCTGAGCTTTTGGCCCTATCACAATGTTAAAATCCTAAACTGGAGTTTAGGATCTTCCCAGGATAAAGGATTCTAGTAAACATCTAAGGTTCTCAGTGATGCCCCTAGAATGCTATATCCTATAAGTGAGAGTGAATACCAAGGTGTCTTACTCTCCATCTTTGGGACAGCTCAAGTATCAGTTGGATTGATATGATCTGTCTCTATATGGTTACTCATCAGAGATAGGATAAAGCTTCTTTGGAAAAAAGTAACACATCCAGAATCACTATAACAACACAATGTCCAGCACACAATCTTAAATTACCAAACACACCAAGAAAAAACTGACAATATAAACAGATTCACAAATGAACAGGTACTTAAGTTACCGACACAGATTTTAAAAAAACATAACCAGTATGTCCAAGAAAGTAGAGGACAATAATATAGAATTTCCAGAGAATAGATATTCTGGAACTAACAAAACATGTACTGGACACCAGAGAAGGAAGAATAAGCCAACTAGAAAACACATTAGCAGAAAATAGCCAGGATACAGCTTGAAAAAAAAAGAATGGAAATATATAAAAGAACTGCAAGAGACATATGAATCATAGAGAAGGTACCAAAATGTATACGTATTTTAAAAGAAGAAGATAGAAGCAATATTAGATGAAAGATATCTAGCTACCAATTCAAGAAGTGCTATATACTGTAAAGTGGATAGACATTTCAGTCTAATTGCAAAATGAAAAGGGAGCCTATTGTATGGGTGAACATATTTGCCAACGATACATGTGATAAAGGGTTAATTTTCAAAATATATAAAGTACTCATACAACTCAACAGAAGAAAACAACCAACTAAAAAATGGGCTGAGGCCTTAAATAGATACTTTTTCAAAGAGGACATACAAATGGTTAAGAGACATATGAAAAATGTTCAATGTCAGTAGTCATCAAAGAGATGAAAATTAAACTACAATGAGTATCATGTCACACTGCCAGAATGACTATCATCAATAAGTCAACAAACAAGTGTTAGCAGAGTTGTGGGGAAAAAGAAACCCTAGTTCACTGCTGGCGGGAATGCAGGTACAGCCACTATGGAGAACAGTGTGGAGTTTCCTCAAAAATTAAAAATGGGAGAACCAAGATGGCAACATAAGGTATATACCTGAATGCGCAACTCCCACAAACACATTAAAAAATACAACAATAAAGCTAAACAACCATACTCCAGAACCAAGGGAGTGGAAGCTTTACAACTAGAAGGCAAGAGAAGGAGTGCATTGAGACTGAGTAGAAGTTCTCGGCGCCAAAACAGAGAGGTATGGACACGTGAAAGGGTTGTGGCGGCATGAAAGGGTGGAGGCAGCTGCTGCACCTGGGTTGGCGGTTTGGAAGGGTTTACAAGCTCCGGGGTTGCACTGAATGCTTTGCGGGCAGTCTGGCAATGTGGTGGAAGACGACAGTGGCATTCTAGCAGAGCTGTTCACAGCGATAACTGATGCAGAGCTCTAAGACTCAGGGACTCAGGGGTGCCCAGACGCCAGGGCCAGGACGTGGAAAAACTGCAGAGCTGGCTGAGGGGCAGCCATCGTGGGTTGCTCTGTCTCAGTGACTCTGAGACCCCACCCCAAGCTATGTGCCTGTCTTCCTGTAGCTTAAATTAACAGACTGCAGTTGGGACAGAAAACACCATTCTATCAACGCAGGAAAGCAGCCAAAATGCGGAGACAAAGAAACAGATTGCAAATGACAGAAATGGAGGAAAGCAAACGACTGGGTATAGAGTTCAAAACCACAGTAATAAAGCTACTCAAGAATCTTCTACAAACCTCCGAGGAACTAAGTGAGACCTTCATGGATCTTAATGAGAATACCAAAAAATGGAAAAGGACCAATCAGAAATTAAGCATACACTGACTGAAATAAAGAATAATATACAGAGATCCAACAGCAGACTAGAGGATCACAAGAATCAAGTCAAAGATATGAAATACAAAAAAGCAAAAAACAGCCAACCAGAAACGAAAAAAGAAAAAAGAATCCAAAAATATGAAGATAGTGTAAGGAGCCTCTGGGACAACTTCAAGCATACCAACATCTGAATTATAGGGGTGCCAGAAGAAGAGAGAGAGTAAGATATTGAAAACCTATTTGAAGAAATAATGACAGAAAACTTCCTCTACTGGTGAAAGAAATAGATTTCCAAGTCCAGGAAGTGCAGAGAATTCCAAACAAAAGGAATCCAAAGAGGACCACACCAAGACACATCATAATTAAAATGCCAAGGGCAAAAGACAAAGAAAGAGTCTTAAAAGCAGCAAGAGAAAAACAATTAATTACCTACAAGACAGTACCTATATGACTATCAGCTGATTTCTCAACAGAAACCATGCAGGCCAGAAGGCAGTGGCAAGAAATATTCAAAGTGATGAATAGCAAGAACCTACAACCAAGATTACTCTACCCAGCAAAGCTATCATGTAAAATTGATGGTCAAATAAAGAGCTTCACAGACAAGAAAAAGCTAAAGGAGTTCATCACCACCAAATCAGGATTATTTGAAATGTTGAAGGACATTCTTTAAGAAGAGGAAGAAGAAGAAACAGGTAAAGATAAAAATTATGAACAACAAAGTGACAACAAATACCTATCAACCAGTGAATATAACAATTAAGTCAATAGAAATATCTGATGAACAGAATAAACTGGTGAATAGAAGTAAGGGCATAGAAAGGGAATGGACTGACAATTCTCAGGGGGAAGGGGGTGTGAGGGGTATGGGAAGAGACTGTACAAAAATCTTACATCTATGGATGAAGACAGTGGTGGGGGTAAGGGCACGGGGTGGAGAGGGGAACCAGGTGGAGAGGAGCTATGGGGTTTAAAAAAAAAAAGGAACATCTGTAATAATCTGAACAATAAAGATTTATTTTAAAAAAAAGAAAAAAATTAAAAATGGAACTTCCCTTTCATCCCATTCCACTTCTAGGAATATATTCTAGTAAGAATTCCAAAACACCAACCAGAAAGAATGTATGCACCCCTATGTTTGTAGTACTATGTATAATAACTAAGATCTAGAAACAGCCCAAGTGCCCATCAGTAGATGAGTGGATAAAAAAGCTGTGGTACATTTACACCGTGGAATACTATGTACCTGTAATAAAAAGAAGGATCTCTTACCCTTTGAGACAGCATGGAGGGACCTGGAGACTATTATGCCAAGTCAAATGAGCCAGTCAGAGAAAGACAACTATCACATGATCTCACCCATATGTGGAATCTAATGAACAAAATATACTGATGAACAAAATAGAACCAGAGACATGGGAACATGGAAAACACTGATGAGTCCCAGGGGGAAGGGGGTGGAGGGGAGAGATTAATGAAATAATTTGTCTGCATATATGCATTACCCGTAGACATAGACAATTGGGTGGTGAAGGCCTGGGGTGGAGTGGGAACTGGGTAGAGTGGGACAATGAGGGGAAAAGGGGGGACATCTGTAATATGCACAACAATAACCACACCAAAATATCTTAAAGTAACCAGAAGATAAAACAAGCATACTTAACTTTCAATAATAAAGTTTCTTTTAAAGAAGCATATTTATAACTGAGCAGCAAGAAGTTTGACAACTATATTCAGCATAGAAACAATAGGAACCAGAAAATAATGGACTGATACCTTTAAAGTGCTAAAAGAGGCAATAATAAAAAAAAAAACAAAACACAAAATCACTAGAACTGTATTCCAAGGGAAAAAACTTTCCCTTCAAATGTGAATGAAATTGAAGGCATTTCAAGTCAAACAAAACCTGAAGAAAAGTCCTCTTCACCAAATCTATGACAAAAGAAATGTTAAAGAAATTTTCAAGCAGAAGGAAAATCATGTCAGAGCACAAAAAATGCAGGATAGATTGAATAGTAATGGAAATTAAGTGTGTGGATAAATCTAAATTAATATATACTGTATAAGACAGTAATAATAAGAATAATGCCTTATGGGCTTTCATTATATTTTCAACTAAGTGCAAGGCAAAAGGCAAGAGACAGGTAAATGCAATTAAAAGGTGCTGATATCCTATTTTGTCAGAAAAAGCTAAAAGGAATAAGCTATACCAATGTATAATAAACCAAGGATGCATGCTGTAATCCATAGAATAAGTGCTAACATATAGAAAAATAGTGTATAACAGGCAGAGAGAAAAAAGTGGAATAATAGTAAAAAGAAATATTAGATTAATGCCAAATAAGGGGGGGAGAGAGAAACATAAAGAGATAAAATATATTAAGATATTCTGTATGCATAAAATAAAAAGGAAAGGAAGAAGAAAAATAGGAGAAGTAGGTCATCTGATTTCTAACAGTGACTCCTTTTAAAGTTTGCAATCATTGTTTATTCCCTGGCCAGTGTAGCTCAGGTGGTTGGGCGTCCTCCCATGCACAAGGTAGTTAGTGCACGTACGGTGGTTAAAAATCAATTTAAAAATCTTTTAAAAAAATAATAAAAAGTTAAGAAATAATAAAATTTGCAATGATTGTCTTTCTAGTGATTATTAGAAAGCAATTTCATTTTTTTATTGAGGCCATTTATTTTTACAATGTACGCTTACATTTTTAAGCAAGATGGGCAAAGCTAATGTATGCTGTTAGAAATCAAGACAGTCATCACCTTTGAAATGGGGTGAGTGGGACAGTGATCGTCAGAGAGCAAAACTTGACTTTTTTGCTGGTAATATTATCTTTTACCATCTAAGGTTTGTTAAACAAGCCTGGGAATTTTGTGCCCAATTCCATATGTATTCTGCACATCAGTTAACGTGTTTAAAACTAATCAAGTGCCATTATGAGAAACCACTTCACACCCACTAAAATGGCTAAAATTAAAAAGTCAAATAAAATAAAATTTGAAAGTGTTGGTGAGGATACAGAGAAATTGGAATCCTCACAAATTGTTGGAGTGATTGTAAAATAGTACAGCCACTTTGGAAAAACAGTTTATTGGTTCCTTTAAATATTAACATAGTTTCCATATGAGCCAGCAATTTCAGTCCTAAATATATAGCCAAGAGAACTAAAAATATATGTCCACACAAAAATGTGCACAGAGTTCATAGGAGCATTATTCATAATAGCTAAAATGTGGAACAACTCAAGGGCCCATCAGCTGATGAATGGGTAAATAAAATATGATCTATCCATCTACATTAAGTCCTCACTTAACCTCATCAATAAGTCCATGGAAACTGTGATTTTAAGCAAACAGTGTAGAACAAAATCAATTTTACCATGGGCTAATTGACATAAAGAAGAGTTTAGTTCTAATGACATACTTATGGTTACAAAATCATCAGCAACTTCTAAATAAAGACCCCATATACTTCTATTATTAAATATTGAAATAAATATGAGTCACACATATAGTCAAGAAATATTAATAATAACCAGTAAATTAATTATTTCCCAACCTTCTTATTACAGCCCTAGCAAACTAACAAAGATTTTGGTACTGGCAATAGGATGCTGCTGTAGACAATTTTTTTAAATTAAAAAAAAATGTGGCAGTAGCTTGGAAGTGGCTCATGGGTAGAAACCGGAGGAGTTTTTAGGTGCATTACTAGAAAAAGTCTAGATTTCTGTGAAGGGACTGTTGGTTGAAGGCTCAGAAAGAAAAAAGTAGAGTTAGAGAAAATGCTTAGGGAATACACAAATAATCATGAACAGAATGCTTGTATATGTATGAATAATGGATAACAAAAAGGGGTTCTATAATAACCTCACAGGATGCACTAAGGGTCATAAATTCCTTACTGGGCAGATCATGGTGGATGGTCATGACTCAGGCCTAATAAAAGGCTTACCTGTGACTGAAGCAAGCACTGTTCATTGTTCTTGTGCATCTAGACTGTAGTCTAGAGTAACACATCTTTGAAATGCTAGAGTAATCCTCTTTTGCTGACCTCTAGGAAATATAACCACCATCAAGGGAACATGTAATTTTTTTTAACTACCCTATGCCTTGCTTTCTCACACCTTCATGTAATCTTCCTTGAGTTCCCTCCTAAATTCCAAATGTATAGGAGAAACTGCAAGGCTGTCATTCTCCAGCACATTTGAGATCTTGCTTCCTCATATATTATCATGTGGCTCAAACAAACTCTTGTAAAAATTCTCTTCAGATTTGGACATTTCTTACGTCAACGGTATATTAAAAGGCCATTCTGGTGAGCTCTCCGATGGAAATGAGAAACATTACTTTAAACTGGATGAATGATGATCCCTATTATAAAGTGAGAAGGCACTTTTGTGGAAGAGGGAACTTGCAAGCTATGAAAATGAATATTCAGCTGAGGAGATTGCTAAGCAAAGTGTTGAAGTTGCAGTCTGGGTCCTCCTGATTGCTTCCAGAAAAAAAATGTGAGAGGAGAGAGATAAACGGAAGAAGGAATTGTTAAGTAAAAAGGAAACAGAAACTAAGATTTGGAAAATTTTTGCCCTGTCCATATCACAAAAAAAAATGAGAAAGTGTGTTTAGAGAATAGAAAGGGTGTCACTGGACAATAATTAAGTAAAGAGATTATGGGATTACACAAGCAGAAACACTGTCAGTTTAAAATCAAGGGGTTGGAGGACCAAAAAAAAAAAAAAAAAAACCACACCAAAAACCCCAAAACAAAACAAAAAAACACTGTCCAATTTCTTAAATCCAATAGGACAAGATGATAGGGCTACTCAGCTATGAGCATGTTTTATCCTTCAAAAGAAGGGGAAAATGTGCCCAAAGGCAATTCAAAGAGCATCAGTGCTCCCACTCCCAGGATAGTCCCACGGCACAGGGCTAGCTAGCGCCTCCTTGGTTTAAAGTGAGGGTCTACCTCTTTTGTATCTGCTGGCTAGGATTTTCCTACCCAGGGCCCCAGTGTGGGGTCAACCTCACAGAGAGCTGTAATGGTGGGGCCCTTATAGAGAGTTAAAGGCAGAGCTGTGGGTGTGATGCTGCCACCCCAGTAGCTTGGAGGGTAGGACATCCAACCGAAGAGGATTGTTCTGCCTTAAGATCTAACAGAATTTGCCTGGCTAAGTTTCACACTTGCTTGGGAGCTTTCACCACTTTGTTCCTTCTGATTTCTCCCTTTTGGGGTGAATAGAAATGAATGTCTATCCTATCCCTATCCCTATCCCTATCCCTATCCCTATCCCTATCCCTATCCCTATCCCTATCCCTATCCCTATCCCCATCCCCATCCCCATCCCCATCCCTATCCTCATCCCTATCCCCATCCCCATCCCCATCCCCATCCCTATCCCTATCCCTATCTCTATCCCACCATTATAGAAAGTCTTCAGAAAGGAAGACTGAAGATTTTGATTAACCTGAAAGAAGACATATAAATAAGAAAAAAATAAATGTAAAGCAGATAGTAGATTTAAATACTAATTATAGTAATAATTACAATATATATGCTTGAGATAAGTACTTCAGATAAAACATTAAGATTGTCAAATTGGACTAAAAAAAATTTTTAAAGCTGCTAACAGGATACATGTTAAATACAAGAACACAGAAATAGACTAAATAAAAGAATAGAAAATATCTTATCTGGGAATCTACCAGAAGCAAATCCTAGAACAAGAATTTGAATACAAATATTTTATTTAGGAGATAATTCCATGACAATGGAGAGAGAGAGTAATGGAGACAGGAAAAAAAGACAATCAAATAAATGATGCTTCATCAACACAGTTGCTATCTGGCAACTGGGACTTAATTCCTCAGGGGAATTCTGGAAGTCACCATCTATATATATATACTAGGGGCCCGGTGCACAAAAATTTGTGCACTCAAGGTGGAGGGAGTCCCTCAGTCCGGCCTGTGCCCTCTCACAGTCTGGGACCCCTCAGTGGATGTCCTATGATGGCCCCAGTCTGCCAGGTGCCTTTTGTATATGTGTGTGTGTGTGTGTGTGTGTGTG
>PVJC01022862.1:0-26617 GCA_004026665.1 Murina feae
CATGAAACATAAAGCAGTTTTTATTGTAAGGAATTAAATTCAATGTATTATTATTCCCTCAACCCAGAAGAGACATGAGAATTTTCAATAAGCATAGCCCTGAAAAGTGTTTGCCTAAATTAAAACGACAGTGTAGATTTTACCTGTGGAGAGAGGAATGTGCATGTTCACTCAGATAGATGTGAACACACTAGGTAACTTGTTAATTGTTTTCACAAGTCACTCTATCTGAGCAGTTTTAACATAGAGTTCCTCGGCACAACTTACTAGGCAGAACTGTAGCAAGTAACTGTTCAGTCTGGAGTAAAAATCAAATCCTTATAATGTGCTAAAAATGAGTGAACTCAGTCAATTTAGTTATTTTTAAAATTTGATATGGAGCAGATTATTTCATTAATGGAATCTTTCACTTTCTCATCATATTTTGCTTCAGTTCTTTTGGCTGCTGGAAGAGAGAGCTGCTCAAGTTGCCCTGGGAAAAGGAGAATTTGTCAGAGAGATGCCCAGGGAGACATCAAGAGCCCTGTAATTCTGGTTCCCACTACTGACTGACTTCCTCTTCCCATAATTCCAGTTCCAATAATCTCAGAGTGGAAATCTAATAGCTCTAGCTCATCTTTTCCCACTAGGCCATAAGCAAACCCATGGATTGGGTGACCTGTCTAATTCACTCTGGCCCAGGGGAGGGAGACAGTAAGTGTCAGGGCAGAGCACTGATTCTTCAGAGCGATAGTGGAAGGGGCTGTTTGCCTTGGAATGTGCAGTCTGAGCTCTGTGTGGTGTGGCCCCCAATAGAATCTAGTTGACATGGCAACAATGGGAAAATTTGCAATCATTGTGTATGTCAAAACAGATTCCATTATCTGGTTAATTTGTGTATATTTTAAAGTAATATTTATAATTTTTGTAATTATAAATGAAAACATCTCTATTAAAGTCAATTTGAAAAAGCAGAAAAAAGGAAACCTTCATGGATTTTTTATTGGGTCTTAATAAAGAAGTATAATCCATTCATATTTGTTACCACAAGTGTTAGGTTTCCACTGTAATTTTATTTTATGCTTTTTGAGTTTTTGAGCTTCTTTTTTTTTTTTTTTTATTAATCCTCACCTGAGGATATTTTTTTTCATTGATTTTTCAGAGAGAGTGAAAGAGAGGGGGAAGGGGAGAGAGAGAGAGAGAGAGAGAGAGAGAGAGAGAGAGAGAGAGAGAGAGAGAAACATTGATGTGAGAGAGACACATCAATTGGTTGCCCTTTGCATGTGCCCTGATCAGGCTGGGGATTGGACCTGCAACCGAGGTCCGTGCCCTTGACCAGAATAGAACCCGAGAATAGAACCTGCAGGAGACACGCCATCCACTAAGCAAAACTGTCTAGGGCTTTGTGCTTCTTTTAAGAATTTTTTTTGCCATGTGGAATATATTTTTTATTACTCTCAATAATTTAAAAAACTTTTATCTTATTTGTATTCAATGTAATTAATGTATATGTCATTAATTACAATGTATTTAAATCAGTTTTTCTCTTATTTAGTATTGTTTTCTATTTTTCTTTCTCTCTCCCCTTCTAGGTCCCCATGTATTTTAAAAATACATTACATTTATGACACTGATATCTAAACTTATTTAGATGTAATTCTATATTTAAATGGCTTCATTACTGGTTATAATTTTTTAATCACAATTCACCAATTTTTGAGTTTCTTATTTTTATTTTTGAAGTAATTATTTTGGAAAGAGTACATGGGTGTTATAAGTACACTCTGCACTTTTGATGTCTGAGAATGCCTTTCTGTCATCCTAGTTATACATAGATTCTTTAGATCAGGTCTTTCCCTCACAAAACACTGCAGACCTTTTTCTAGCGAAAACTTCTGCTGCTGAACGATGTAGGTGAAAAACCTAAATTGGCTTGATTTTATTGTTCTTACTTTGTTTTTTTCCTGCTCTGATCATACTATTTAAAAAATGCCGAAATAAAAATAGATGACCATGAAACAACTTGGTTCTGGTATCTGCTATGACCTGAATTGTGTATCCCCTTCCCCAAATTCATATGTCAAATCATAACTCCTAGTACCTCAGAATGTAACTGTATTTGGAGGTAGGACATTATCTTCAATATGTTGAAATGACGCTGTTAGGGTGGGTCCCATTCCAATTCTACTGGTGTCCTTATAAAAGAGGGAATTTTGATACAAAAAGAGACTCCAGGGATGTGCATACACAGAGGAAAGGCCATATGAAGATACAGCGAGAAGGCAGCCACCTGCAAACTGGGGACACTAGTCTCAGAAGACACCAAACCTACTGACACCTTGGTCTTGGCCTTCTGGTTTCCAGAACTTCTCATCGTAAAAGTGTGTTGTTTAAGCCACCCAATCTGTGGTATTTGTCTGGACAGCACCAGTATCTTTTAACAAAGTTATTTCTGCTGCTTGTTAAACCCTTTTATGTGAATACTTGGTCTTTCCTTCAGCTTAGGAAAGTTTCTGATTTTTGTTTTTTCTCTGTTCTCTCCTTCTGGAGTCCTTACTATAGTGAATTGGATCCCTAGAATCTGTCTTCCTCGCCTCTTATCTTTTTGCCTGGTTTATCTCTCTCTTTTTCACTTTTACTCTTTTGAAATAGTGGATCTATTGTCCACCTGCCTGCATTGTAGAATTTGATTTGGGCATTTGGTATTGATTTCATGTGGTTTCTTATTAATTCAGAACCCCCTTTCTAATGGCTGCCTGTCCTGCTTTCTTGAATGCAATGTCTCTTTGATTATTGTAAAGAATACAAATTACAAATTTGTAAAGTTTTCCTAGTTCATTGGCGGACATTGCTTTGGTTTTTCAGCATGATGCCCTTTTGCTGAATTGTCCAGTTGTTACATGCATCCCATTTCTCTGTGTCCTTTTGGAAGGTGGTCTGTGCACCTGTCCACTTACATTCCTGGCCAATAATTCCTTCTCATACAGGAGTTGTGGGTTAGGTTAGCTCTTGCTCCAGTCTGGTCTTATCTGCACAATATCTAGCAGAAATTTCTTTTGTTTTCATACATGATATGCTAAGAATAGAAATATTCTCTTATATGTCAACTTCAGTAATTACACATCAATACAACATTATCTAATCTACCATGCATAGTCCCATTTTGTCAAGTGACTCAATAATGTTCTTTATAGCATTTCTTTTTCTTCCTCTAGCATACAAACACATCTAGGTTCACGTATTTCATTTAGTTGTCACATTTCTTTGGTCTCTTTTCATCTGGAATATTTTGCAGCCTTTATCGTTTATGACACTTTTGAAAGTACAATCCTATTTTTGTGTTTAATAGAAAGTTCCTCATTTCAGGGGTTTTCTGATGTTTCTTGACGGTTAGATTATACCTCCCAGCTTGGATACTGTGTCCCTCTCAAGGTATCACACCTGGAAGCACCTAATATCTATCTGCCCCTCATAGATGATGTGAGTTGACTATCCAGTCAAGAGGTTGTCTGATTTAAGAGAGCTAGGGAGAGGAAGGGGATCATTGATTGGCTGCCTTTTGCATGCCCCCTACTGGGGGTTGAGCCCACAACCTGGGCGTTTACTCTGAATGGGAATCGAACTGTAACCTTCTGATCCAATTAAACCAAGTTGATCAGATTAAAATATAGTTGACCCAATTAAATCAAATCATTCAGCATAAGACAAAGTTGATTGGATTAAATTTACTTGATCCAATTAAAGCAAGTTGATCAGGTTAAGCCTAGTTAATTGGAGTAAGTTTAGTTGATGCAATTTAATCCAGTTGATCAGGACTCTTCTCCTTATTCCGCCGCCATTTTTTTCACGTCCCCTAATCCAGTTGATCAGGCTAAACCAAGTTGACTGGATTGCCTTCAGTTGATCCAATAAAATCAAGTTGATTGGATTAGATCACTGAGCCACACTGGCTGGGCAATTTTTTTAATGAATAGTATGATTTTATTAAACAAGCCTATATGTATATAAAAATATCCACTGCTCCTCTGTGTCTGTCTCCACAGCCTTGGTTTCAGGCAGACCAGACCAATCTGCCCACTTTGTTTGTCTGCCTGCTTCAGTTGTATTTATACAGCATCTATTTCTGATACAGGCTCTAGGTGGGGATGTTGCTGTATTAGTTTCCAGGACCAACTGTTCCCTCAACCCAGTCTCTGAGGGCTCTCTGGGGGTATTCAGATTCCTTATTTCTCCCAAGAGCTCAAGGCTGGGTGCGGCTAAGCTAGTTGCCCCGTGAGTGCTGCTATGAGGGGCTGGCTCTTCAGGAAAAAAATGGTTGTTTAGCGTTGGAAGTACCAGAATGTCCCAGAGCTGAAATTCTGGTCGCCTCTCCCTGTCTTTCTTCCCAGCCTCCAGAAAATTGCACCTCCACCTGCACTGCCGCTTCAGTGAGTGTTTGTAATTCAAATATCCTATGTACTGGGTTTAATGAGTAAAAGCAAGAAACATATAAAGGCAGAGCAATGCTGCTGTGTGTCCCTGTCCTCCCCCCGCCCCGCCCCACCCGCCCCCAGCACTGCATGGCCAGTGCAGAACTTCAGGCTGCCTTTCTGGGAGCAGTCTCCCATGGCTGTGGACTTAGATCTAGATTCCCTGCTGCCAGCACCCCTGTGGACCCCCCTTCCACAGTCGAGTGTTATGTGTGTCCCCAAGGGATGTGGACTTGGTGCAGTGCAGTTTCCTTTTGACCCTCTCCTCCTGGTAATTGGGAGTCTCTCTCTCTCTCTCTCTCTCTCTCTCTCTCTCTCTCTCTCTCTCTCTCTCTCTCTCTCTCTCTCCATCCCAGATCCCTGATCCTACCATTCTCCAGGCATCATCTGCTCTTTCTGGCCATGGATTATCTCACCAGCTATGTTTAATGTGCCAATTCTGGGTGGGTGTTGTTCGGTTTACTTGTTTGTTCTATCTGCTCTGTGAGAAGGTGCAGGACATATCCACCTATTTGGCCACCATTTTATCTTCCCCAAGACAAACTTTTTAGGATCCCATGGCCAGGAAGGCTGGAGTCTTGGTGTCTGTGGATTCGCAGCCGAGGCAGCAGGTCCCTGGTCGGTGTGCCTCTAGGGACCTGGCTGGTGTCCGAGGGCACCCCAGGCAGAGGTGAGGCTGGGCTTCCAGTCACAGCAGCTTTCCCCTTCAAGATGGTGTGACCTTGGGAAATTCTTAATCAATTATACTCCTAGAAAAGATTTCTTGATGTTTCTGTCATGCAGATATAGCTGTTTTCTAGTTTCTAGTAATTACACAGTTTTCCCCTAGTTTGGTATTCTGTTGGTCACTTTGATGGAATTTTTAAGAGAGGTGGGGAATCAGTGGATTGTTTCCCTAGTTAAGAAGATGAACACAGTTGGACATTTGCTCAGGATTGAAATTGGGGTGGTGGAAACCAGGATTTTGTTAAGTATAGTACAGCTTCAAAATTTGCTTCAAAACATTCCATAGAAATAATCTGTTTACATGTATCTCTGTACCACTGGGCTATTCTTAGCTGCCTATAGAATAATCGATGCCCGAAAAATTTGCTGGCTTTGTGCTTAAGTCCTCCACATGCCCTAAGCTCCAGTCTCTGGAAGTCCAATGACTGATGTTCATCAAGAGCATGACACTCATGTGGAAGAGTCCTGATTCCTAAGTTCTTTGCTTAGGATTTTAGAAATTGTTTGGATATTAGTGTCTTTCTGATGATCAAAATAAGCTGACAAGGTCTGACTCTCTGTGATAGTCCTGTTGAATTTTAATAGCTGGACATGGTCTGTGCCTCTTTTTATTTTTTGGAAATTTCTTTTTGTTCGGGGAAGTATAAATGATCGTCTGGAAGTACTCTGGGATGTGCTTTGTTAGGCTTTGCTCTTTTGGAAACTTCGATGTTTTAAAGATGTTTCCTTCCCCCTTGCCTTGTATCTCCTAAACCACAAAACTTAATTTGTTCTGCTTTATGTTAAGTATTTACACATCTGCTTAGAAGGAAGGGGTTATGTATTACTTCTATATCACCTTAGTAGTGTCTGGCACAGTGTTGTGATGCATTTAAGTATCTGAATATTTCCCAATCAGTTTAACTAACTTGTTAAATTGCTTCTTTCTTATTTTGCTTTCTTCAACATATGGTGAACATTTGCTTATTATCTGTCAACCATCCTTTTCTCTTGTTGCCAGTACTCCTACTCTTATTTGAGTATCTACCTTTCTGCTTGTGAACTTGTATGCATATGTAGGAAGGTCATCCCTTCATGAGCTTCTGAAGTGGGTCCTCATTGACAAGCCGAACAACACTCTCTACCACACAGCTGCAGTGTTTGGTTGAAGAGCAAATGTGAGTTTGGACTAATTGCCGTGAATCTCAGGACTTGTTTGTGATAGTCTGAGCTAGAGATGCCCTTTCTCTGTTGGATGCGGACACAACAGCGTGTTGCCCTGGGATTTTGGGGGCAGCCATCTTGCATCCACAATGGGAGTAGCTTTAGGATGTAGTCAATATTATGGAAAGCAGAACACAGAGACAGAGGTTGAGTTTCCTTGTGGACATTTTTGTGCTATTGGCTCAAATCAAACCTTGATCCCATATTATTCCAGATCTTTCCAGGGATGAGAACAAACACGTTATTTCTCTATCTGGTATGTTCTGGGTTTTGTTTGTTTGAAAGCAAAATCCTTATGACTAATGCACTGTATCTTTAGCCTATTTAATCAGCCTGCTTGGCAGCCTGCTTCATTGATTTTTCTCCTTGTCTAATTTCTTACTCTATTTCAGTTTCATTTATTTTCTTTAGGTTTCCAGTTCATATTTGTCAATAAAGATCAATTTTTTATAGCCTCATAGAATCACACAGTGATCAGAGATCAGTTATTTCTACTATCTCATTTTTAGATAATAAAACAAAACACTAATGAGGGTAAGCTATGTATCCAAGACCGTTGTCATTTTAATATTTTATTTATGTCTTAGGGCCATCATACCAACATTAGTTGTTAGGTTGTCCTATAATACATAGATGGTAAATGCTAAGTGCAGACTATTCACCCCTCATGAACAAAGGTGTTTTTCTAGATAGTTTTTCATCTGTCTTTTTCAATTAGTTATCATTTTTTAAAGGGCTGCTTTTGGGAATTCTTTGATCATTCTTGTTGCCTCTAATCTTATGTCTACTGTATGATAGGGAAGGAATGAGGGTCAGGAAGGCTAATCATGCCTTATAAGCTGATGACTTCAATTCTGCACACAATATTAAATCAATAGTCACCTAAGGGTGACAATAACTATTATATAGTGTAGATGGCCATTGAAGTTGTTTTCACTTCAGTCTTTTTTCACTTGCTTCTGGTTTGGGCCATATAAGTAGGTTGACAGAGTTGAAAGGAAGAAATGAGAAAGTATTAGTTCTCTTCTTAGGTTCGAAGGTTGTTTTATGTTAAGTATTACTGAGCCTCATTTAAAAAATAAAACAGATAAATGAGAGTTAGATAATATATTGGGGGAAATTGTGTTCTGGTTAATTGAATTTTCCAGTTTACTGAAGGGATATTCTGAAAATCCTTCCTGTTGTTAGAATATTTTCCTAATACATCAGCCCATTCAACTTTACTAATACAACTACTATATGGAAGAAAATAATTTTGTTCTTCATCCATTTGCATCTTGCAGTGCCTCGTTCTGAATCACATTAAGTGAAGACATGGAGGGCAAAGGCTTTGAGTGGCGCTGTAGTTTTGACACCGCTACTTGGCATATGTCAGACATGCTTCCTGTTCACTGCTATCTTGTTCCTCCAGAAAAGTTGCATTTTCCACCAACGTGGAAGTAAACATGACCATGTACTTCCTTTGGTCAAGGAAATAGAAGCAGAAGTGATGAGAGTCTCTCTGGGTGGAAGGCTTTAATTGCCATGTTGGAGTAACTACTTTACGCCTTTCATTCCGTAGTAATAATAGGACTAAGTGCCAAGATAGAGCCTTTGTAGCATAGACCTTTGCTATTTCAAGCCACTGAGATTTTGAGATTTCTTAGTATCACAACACATCTCAGCTTTATCTGACTGGCTCATAGGGTAGAAGCGGGCAACCCCCCAAGTCGTCTCCTGCATGCCTACCCTAAACTGTAACAATTCCTCTCTTTTTATTTTATCTTGAAGACGACATTGCTATTGCTTAAAATTGATTAAGAACCACTGATGTAGGTGGTTGGCCTTACTGTGCATGGAACCCTAGCATTTAATGGAATTGCAAAATGTTCACTCCTTGAGTTTTCTTGTGATTGGCTTCTCTCATAAAAGTAGAGTGCAGCAAAAGTTTAGGTAATTGAGGGTTTCAATGTGTTCTGCTTTCCACTAATGGCATACTCAAGCTGTGCTTATAAATGGACATGTCTGATGGTTGCATGTGGTTTATGAAATGAGGCTCATTGGTTGATTATATATGTTATAAAGCACAGCAGTGATACATAATTGAACACACAATAGATAGGATTACTGAGTGGTGGTTATTTTGATAACCAGAGCTTATCATTTTATGTTATTTTATCACTTAACATCTCAATCAGTGCTCACGCTGCTTTTCATTTAAGGCCAGTATTTAGCATGCCAATGGAATTTGGAATGAACACTATTATTTGAAAATTTATGGAGACTCTTCAAGGATGGACTGAATGGACTTAAAATATAGTTTCATTTTAAGAATATAAACCCTGAAAGGAAATCATATTGGATTTGGAACTAATTATTGGAAAACACCCTTTGAGAGTCTTTTTCTCTCTGGGACTTGAGCACAAAATCCCTGAAAACAGAACCCCCTCATGTGTTAACTGCTTACCTAAAAGCATAAAAGTTCATTTTCAGAGGCAGACAATTTATTGCTACTCAAATAAATGGATACCAAAAAATAGATAATTCCCAAATCACTTACAAAGTAATGCAACGGTCAATAAAAATTCTGCAAGAACAAACTCTTGGTTAATTAAAAGTTTTGCTTACAAAGAGATTAAAAAACAGCTGCTTTTAACTTGAAAGTTTTAAAAATGTTTCCTCATTTAGCAAGTAAAGTTTCATGACTAATATTGAATCTTTTTTTGAAGGTTTAATATCTGGCAGCACTTTGGGTGTCATTAACCTGAACATAAATAGTCAATGTAAACATAGAGAATGTGAGCTAGATTAGGCTGAAGGTGCACAGATCTCAGAATGTGCTCTCTGATGTGTTGGGTTAAAAAGCTAAATTATTCACTTGAGTGTACTTATCACTTTGGTGCTTAAAAGTGATTGCTGAGATGGAATGTGAGGTCAGGAAGTGAAAACAAAATGGTAAGTGAGGGATTATCCAGTTGAGTTTTAGTTCATTGAAGTTTTATATTTTCTGTCTCTGTGGTGCAGATGCAAACATCTCCCCTGCTCTTTTCTTACTTCTTATCCCAAGTAGTGGTCAATTCATCCCTTATGTGGGGAGCTTGGGCTGGGGCAGTAGTAGGGAGAGAATGTACATGTTATAAACATTTTATGTGTTTAATTACACATGGTCTATTTTCCAGCTGAAATTCTCATTGAATCAGGAATTCCGACTGAGCTTCTCGAGCCTATGAATCTCAGGGTTATTAGGGATGAGACTGTTTCTCTTGCGCATTCTAAGGGCAAGTGTGTTGGGCTAGATCTCAGGTTCAGCTCCCCAAAGCAAAACTCCATATAATGACATGGTGAAGGTTTCTAAAATAAATAAGCATTTTTTTTTATCCTGTTACGTTCAAGCTAATGCTCACAGGCTTGAACTGTAATTCTGACTCACTTCCATCATTATTATGGCTCCCAAGCATTTATATTTGATGAACACCGGACAAAGAGCTACCATGCAGTCATATTGCCTTACTGGGCCCAGTGTAGGCTGGATTTACACACTTTTTGTCAATCAGTTCTGTATCACTGTGACTATTGTCCCGGCTTCCTGGTCCTGTGTATTACTAATGTTTCTTGAGTGAATGCATTGGTTCTGACAGGATCTATATCTTCGATCTATGTATGTCTACATGGCATTAATGTTATGCTTACATTAGTTATTATATTGACAAGCAAATTTCCCTGGGTAGTCAGTCATGGAAATGGAGAGATTGTTCATTTTCTGAAATGCATGATGGTGTGGAAAAAGCACTAGATGGATGATCTTGAGTTCTATTATGACAGAAATCCATTAATTAAATGCCTTTTTACATGAATTACTGTGCTAAAAATACTTAGTATATATTTTTTCTCTGTAAATATCTGAACTACAATATACTGATCCTGATACAAGTATTTATAGATACCAGAGAAAAATGCAATTAAATTATATACATCTAAAATTCTAAAATTGCATATAGCTCATGGATTTATTATGGGATACCCCATGAGACGGTATAACAGTGAAATGTTTTTCTCTGTATCAAAACTGTTTTCTTTCCTTTGAGTTTTTATTTCATACATTTTATCTTGCTTATGTAATTCAAAGGGAAATAGGCTATATAAAAATTAATGCTGAAATGACTAGAAACTGACTTCCTAAACATATGCAAAACTATTTCTGGTGACAACTGCAAGAAGCCTTATTGATGGAACTAAATTGACTTTAATTTTTGTGTGATGAATGAATCTTAAACTGGGCTATGTAGTCAATTTGGCTGAATTCTATTGCTTTAGTTAAAATTTCAAAGAGGGAAAGTTAAGCATTGAAGTTACTCAAGAGGCTTTGAATTTGAAATTCAAAGCCTCTTGAGTAGAAATTATTTATCCCTGCTTGTATGGAAAGAAGAATCATCAATTACTCCTGGTTATATTTATAAAATCAGAGTGCTGGTTACCAGCCAAGGTTCCTTCCTTCCTTCCTTCCTTCCTTCCTTCCTTCCTTCCTTCCTTCCTTCCTTCCTTCCTTTCTTTCTTTCTTTCTTTCTTTCTTTCTTTCTTTCTTTCTTTCTTTCTTTCTTTCTTTCTTTCTTTCTTTCTTTCTTCTTCTCCTTTTTCTTCCTTTATTTCTGGAACTATATAAACAACAACAAAAAATAGTTTGGAAGAGTTTAACTTCAAATATAATTGACACCTCAAGCAATTTGACTTCATGCATCTTGTTAATGCAGCTAACTTTGGGATCTTACCCCAAATGACCTTTAGACTATTTTCATTCAACAACTGTCTATTTACCACATTGGATAATTTATGTGCTGCTTGGTATTTGGTGAGGTCACATAGGATGGTCAAGGTAAGGAGCTCACTGAAGAAGGGAAAATGGTACAAAAATACTTATGAGAGATATGGCAGTTGCTAAGATTGAGACTTGGATGAAGTGTCAGGGGATCTAGAAGAAGGAAAGCCCAGCAAGCAGGTGGTATGATTGTGTGGGTATAGGCACTGAAGCTAATGCACCTTGGTTTGAATCCTGACTATGTTCCTAGTTAGCCTTGAAAATTCTGAGTCTATTTGCCACTTTATAAAATGGACATTAAAATTTCTGATTTGGGTTTGATAAGATTACTGGAAGTGTGCTTAATGTACCTAAGATAGTTCCTAAGATATGATAGGTTTTCAATAATTAGCAGTTGGTGTCGTTATCATCATCATCATCATCATTATCATCATCATCATCAATAGTACTGGTTTTATAGAGGAGTCCATGAGTAAGCAGACCCTGTTGCATAGCTAAGTTCTGGATATTCAGCATCTGGATGCAAAGTCATTTGAAATAGAAGGATCATGTTAGCCAAAAAAGTTTGCAAATGTCTATGGACAACAAGCTTCTTGAATAGAAGCAGGGAGTTTACGAATTTTACTTTATTTTTCTTTTTTCCTGAATCTATTTTAAGAATATATTTGGCTGTAGAAAATCAAGCCAGGATGCCTTCATTCAGCATTCTGTTTCCAATCTACAATATGTTCCACAATTTTCACAAAGCCTACATCATTATTGGCTCAACTTTTCTTTATGTTTGAAATGCCTTCTCTTCAAATTCTATCCATCTTCCTAAGTCCTTCCTAAGTCACCAAGCCTTCTATAATCCTCCCAGGAAAATTAATCTATTGCTTCTTCAATTCCCATAGCACCGAGCAGCCCTTCCTCTCTGATCTCATGTTTGTTCAGCCCTATTGCCACGGTCGCTCCTCTGCAGAAGCAATGGGGAAACCCAACTAGAAAAAGTCTAACAGTCTAACCATGGTCACAAAAGAACAGATAACTTTAACACAGAGATATACAATAAATAAAAGTGCTGTGGGGTCACTTGGGAGGGGCACCGAGCTCAGTCAAGAATGGCTTCCTACAGGACGTGTTGATTAATTAGGAACCTGAGTGGTGAGTAGTTAATCAGCCCACATCAAATGAAGCACAATAAGTACATTAAGGGAAGCTATTCCAGGCAGGAGGTAAGGGCGTAATGAGGATAAACACAGCTCCACTAACACACAGCGCCATCCCTATACCAAGCATTCCGTAGACATTTGTTGATGAATGGGTTCTTATGAAAAAGAATCAGGAAGGACAACTAGCTGTCAGGCGGCATTTCCCCCTTTGATATAGGAAGGTGTTTGCTGCAAGGATGAAAAGAAACTTAGGATTAACTTCATCTGCTTCACAGAATCTGGCAGGCACATAACCAAGTGAACTCATAGCTTTGCATAAAGCTTGCTCTAGAAGGAGTGATGAATAAATAAATACTGTATTAATTTTTAAACTGTATTATTTTATGGCCCATTCTCAACTAAGCATAATTCCTATAAAAAAGAGAATAAAGTTTATCTTTTGGATCTAGATTTGGATATTCCAGGGCTGTCTTTATGAAACTGCCAGAAAAAGAAAGAGAGAAAAAGTAAAACAGAAAATGGTACATTTAAAAGGGGAAATAAAATATTTTTGAGAAGTACAAAATTAGAAAGTAGAAAATTCCCTGCCATACTTACAAATACAAACAAAATATGAAATTTGTACTTATTTTAAGATTACTTATCCTTAGAATTGAAAAAAAAAACTAGCTCTCCAATAAAAAGACTGTCCTGAATATATAATATTAATTACTCAATGTAATTGTATTTAACTAGTGGTTAAATTAATATTATAAAACAGATAGAATCCATTAAAATAATACTACCTGGTCCTGGCCAGGTGGCTCAGTTGATTGGAATATCGTCCCGTACACAAAATGCTGCATGTTCGATTCCCAGTCGGGGTACATACTCAGGTTGCAGGCTTGATCTCGGGTTGGGCTGTGTACGGGAGGCAACCGATCAATGTTTCTCTCTCACATTGATGTTCTCTCTCTCTTTCCCTCCCTCTCTAAAATCAATAAAAACATCCTCAGGTGAGGAATAATAATTAATAATAATAATAATAATCTGCCTACTTTCTGGATTCTGTGTATCTGAGAAAAAGTAACATATACAAATGATGCACTTAGGAAAATCTGTGGAGGAAAAAGCAGTTGAGAGTTTGTTTTTTTGTTTTTTTGTACATGACAAGGACAGTAACAAAGAATAATCAATCTAATCCATTTGGCAAAAAGCTTAGCTGTATCTTTCACACTCCCAAGGATTGTAAAACCATTAAAACAATTCTGTGATGCCCTTAGGAGTCACTAGCATTCTAACTGTTAATACCTTAAGTCAAGACAAATTAGAACATCAAAGTAACTTTTTCCACCAAATAACGTGGAGAATATTACTGTTTCTGAAATGAGAATACAAGGCCTATAATACAACTTTTATTGAATCACAAGGAATGATTCTTGGAATTCCCATTTCTTGTTCTTTTTTGAATCAGGTATATCAGGAATGACTGAATAATCAAGTGTTTGTAGGGCTTAAAAATATAGTTGAAACAGCAGTACCTAAATACCGAGGGAATTATCTTTTAATGCATTATTCACCCATGGAGAGAGTACTTATTTAAATTTGCATCCAGTAGTTTGTCCATTTTTTTCAAAATGTACACACAATAGTGATTATTTGTAATAAAACAAATGTTTCTTTACCCATGAATTTTCAGTATCAACAATTTCTACAGTTCAATGATTTTTTTCTATCATCACAAGGTAAGAATGGAGAAGGAAAATAGTTTGATTAATTCAGGTTTGGGGGTTTGTCATTCAGGTATTTGCTATGGAAGAATATGGAAGAGAGCATTGAAGATATTGGCAAGAAAGTGGACAAAACGATAAACCATGGATTCTAAGTTGAACATGGAAGGTTGTACATTTAGGAGGAAGTTAATATTTAGACCAGAAGAAGGGGAGTGAGGATCTGGAGGATTCTATGAAGTCAAGCAAGTAAGAGACAGAAGAATGGGAGGTTTTGGTGTGAGGTATTTGGGTTGAAGAGTTCAGAGGAGGACATATATACCGTATTTCTCATGTTACATAACAAATTAACCACAATTTTAATGACTTAAAATCACACACAATTATTACCTTACAACTTCTGTGAGTTAGGATTTTGGACATGGTTCAGTTAGATCCACTCCTTAGGGTCCCTCAAGGCTGTACTAAAGGTGTCAGCAGGTACCCTTTAACCTGGAGACATGACTGGGGAAGAAAACACTTCTACGTTCACTTAGGTTGTTGGTAGAACTTGTTTCCTTGCATTAGTCAGAATGAAGGCCCTGTTTCTTGATGGCTGTCACCTGAGGCCATCTTCAGTCCTGGAGGCAGCCCATCATTCCTAGAGATCCTCCCCTGTGGGTGTTCCAACATGGCTCTTAATTAATCAAATTAGCAGGGAAAATTTCTAGAGTAAGTCTGCTGGCAAGGTGGAATCTTACATAATTTAATGTAACCAAAATCATAGCATCCCATTCCCTTTGCCATATTCTATTGGTTAGAAGCAAGTCACAGTCTCTGCCCACACTCAAGGAGAAAGAGATGACACAAAGACACGAACACCAGCAGGTGGAATCATGGGGGGTTATCTTGGAGTCGGCCTGCCACAATACAGAACAATGTCAGAAGATGAACTGAAGGCTTTACCCTTGTGTAGAGGCAAGAAGTGATTGACCTTTGTGGGCTGGAGTGTCATGCTAATTGTTGATACTAGGAACTGGTAGGATTTTAGGAAATAGAGAGCAGTAGGATGGAGAGAGCTGGAGAAGAAATAAGGGGGAATAATGCTACTGAATTAGAAATTAGTGTTGCTGAAGTGTTGTTCTAATTAATTTTTGTTGAAAAGGAGCATAAATTCACAAGTCCTTAACCCTATACCCGACTTGCTATTTTAGGTAAAAAACAATATATAAAATTTTCTCCTCTTTTACTAAGAGGATTACTTAGAAAATTTGATTTGAATAGAACATAAAATGTTTATTTTTATTATCTTGTTTTTAACTGCGTAATAAAATACATGCATAGTAATATGGGCAAGCTTTTAGAACCTACCTCCATAAACTCTAAACCTACCTCTATAAAACTCTATTTTATGGTTGAAAGGAGTGATGTAGATCTGAAAAAATACATAATAAAATTTGAGATGCAGATCCTCTGTTCGTAACATTCTTTTAGTCCCAAAGGCTGAAATATTCTCAAATCTATTTACAAGCTATTTGCTCAAAAGAATGGTTATCTTTTACAAAAGTGGACCACTTAATTATCAGCTGATTTTTTTCTTTTTTTCTTGCACAGTATTACATTGCAATTTTGCAGGCAGAATCTAAAAAAAACCAAAAACCTTTAATTCATGTTGACATTTTAACCAAGTATTAAAATAAATCTAGTAATACTTTTTAGAGTTTATTCTTCAGCTAGTTCCCTCTATTATACTTCCACACCATGGTTTCTTGGGTATATTTCTTGCTCCTCATGAAATGAGAGGAATCACTGAATTGTGGTTAAAAGCAATGGCTCTCTTACTATCTGGATGCCACTGAGCAAGCTACTTAAACTGTTTGTGCCTCAGTCCACTCACTTGTAAAATGGATTATTGTGAATATAAAATGTGATTATAAATATTAACAGAACTGTGTATATAATAAATGTCCAATTAATTTAGCTATTATAATCATATACACTGAGTGGCCAGATTATTATGACCACCTGATGTTTGTAGGCAAATTAGCTATAATTTTACACTGAAGTTGCTAGAGGGCCAGACCATTATAAACTAGGGGCCTGGTGCACAAAAATTTGTGCATTCAGGGGGGTCCCTCAGCCCGGTCTGTGCCCTCTTACAGTCTGCGACCCCCTTGGGGGATATCCACCTGCTGGTTTAGGCCCACTCCCTGGGGGATCGGGCCTAAGCTGAGAGTCAGAAGGGTGTTAAATCATGTTGTTTACCCATATCTTCAGAAAAAAATCACTTCTACTGTCATGGTAAATAATCTGCTTCCCTATTTATAATGGTCTGGCCCTCTAGCAACTTCAGTGTGAAATTATAGCTAATTTGCCTATAAATGTCAGGTGCATAATAATATGGCCACTCGGTGGACATATTTTAAAGAATAGTTTATTGGTTTTAGCGAAAGAGGAAGGGAGAGGGAAACATCGATGTGAGAGGGAAATATCAACCAGCTGCCACCAACACCCCCCCTGCTGGGGATCAAACCCACAACCTGGGTATGTGCCCTGACAGAAAATCAAACCTGCAACATTTTGGTGCAGGGGACAATACACAACCAACTGAGTCACAGAAGCCAGGGCTATAATAATATATTTAGGGTTAATTATTCTCCGTTTGTTTACTTGTCATCAACTAATTTTCTGATTATTCCTATATATATGTATATATATATATATATATATATATATATATATATATATATACATTAATTCAATATATACATATTAAAAATTTGGCACTCTGGTTCTCAGACTTTCTGTCTTTCCTGAATTTGCAGATAGCAGATTGTGGCACTGAGTTTTCACTGTGAACCAATTCCTCATCCTATATAATAAAGAGGTAATATGCAAATTGACAGTCATGCCTTCACACAAGATGGCCACTCCCATGTGGACACAAGATGGCTGTGCCCATGTCATCACAAGATGACCACCCCCATGTTGTCACAAGATGATTGCCACAAGATGACCAACAGGAGAAAGCAGTTAGGGGTGACCAGGCCGACAAAGGAGAGCAGTTGGGAGCAATCGGAATGGCAGGGGAGTGGTTAGGGGGTGGTCAGGCTGGCAGGCAGAAGTGGTTAGGGGCAATCAAGCAGGCAGGCAGGTGAGTAGTTGGGAGCCAGCAGTCCTGGATTGTGAGAGGGATGTGTGACTGCCAGTTTAGGCCTGACCCCTGTGGGATTGGGCCTGCACCAGCAGTTGGACATCCCTCGAGGGGTCCCAGGTTAGAGAGGGTGCAGGCTGGGCTGAGGGACACCCCTTGCCCCCCAGTGCGTGAAATTTGTGCACTGGGCCACTAGTAATAGTATAAACCTCTATCTATCCAGATATTGATATATACCTATAGATTAGATATAGATACATAGATATGTATTTTGTTTGATTCTATTTCTCTGAAGAACTCTGACTAATATACACTGTTGATTTGAAAACTATGTTTCTAGATTTCACACATACTCTCATTGCAATTGGATATAGTCATCCAAAATGAATCACATGTTGAGGTCTTTAAATTGCTCCATACCTCACCTGCTTATTACCTTAACTTCTATTTGTTTGAGAAATAAGCTGGAAATTTGATTAACTTAAATAATAAGATTTATAGTCTGAAATATGATGCTCAGAAAAAGTAATTGGCTTTTAATACTCTTCCTCATGATCCCCAAGGCTTTATTTAGATTCAGTAGAAATGCCAGAGGTGCTTGGAAATTTGTCTCTTAAAAGCTTTAGAAATGATTGACTTTATTCAGAAAAATCATTCACTAACCTCAACTTTATTCCTTGTGTTGAATATTGAAATATAAAGTCTTTTCCTATTTAGAGAAAACTGGGCCACAGATGCCTATTTCAGCTATAGCAACTTACTTCTGTAGGGTCAAGTAGTTCTAAATGAAATTGAATAAACATGGGGCATTCAGACACCACGGGTTGTATTTAAATCATAGACCTTACAATTTACATGGATTTGAGACATCGTTTGTTGAAAATAACATAGCAGGAAGGCTTTCTCCTTCAATACCCTCAAAGTTAGTATTTTAGAATCTCATGATACAGGGCTGTTTCTGAAGAGTAAAGAAAGAAAACCCTATAATAGTAATTTATCATTCTTGACATTTTCCTTTCCGTTTAATTACTGCTGAACAGCAGAACTGACACTTAATAAAAGTAAGAAGTATTTTTAAAACCTCATGGAAAATCCTTAACTACAGGAGAACTGGAAAGCTGTATGATATACCTGACCACACCCATCATTTTATTTTGTCACTGAATTCCAAGGTATACCATTCCAAAGTTTTCAAGAGAATGGGACTTTGGGAACAATAATGTGCCAGCAGTCAGTAAGACACCTGCTTCAGAGACTCTATAGTGTCTTTAATTTTTAAAAGACATTTTTGTGTTCTTCCTTTTTTCTTATTAGAGTGATATGGAACCCTGTGGCTAAAATTCAAAAGGAGGCAGCACTGTTAGCAAGTGACTTATCTGCTTTCAAATATCCTGAAAAGCTCAACATTTGGTTTTCTTTTTGCCTGAGTGAAAGTGAGCCCAGGGGGCAGACCCTTGGGTGAAGGCGGAAACCATAGTCCAAAGCAATGCAGTGTGATGGGACCTGAAAGTTCTTCTGGCCCAGAATTCTCTTCTCTTACTGCTCTTGATGTCCGGACTCTTCCTTTTGGACAATTTTATTTTCAGGCTTTCAGAGTCTCCTATTAAAAGTACCCTATGAAAGGATCATAGCTAGTCTGACAAGACCCTTAGGGTAGGGAACAGGAACAGGAAGAAAGGAGAATTATAGAAAGATGATTAGCAAAGATAATGAACTCTTCTTTAACTCCCTATTATGTAATAGGCTTTCTGGAAACTTTTTTTAAAACATTTTCTTATACAAATCTTCCAATAGCCCTGTGCCTCAGGTACAGATGAGGAACGGAAGCTCAGAGAGGTCCAGTGATTTGCTAAGGTCACACAGAGTTCACACAGGTGGGAGTGACCAAAGACAAGCAAACCCATGGTCTCTGCTCTGAGCACTGAGTGCTACTGAGCCTTATTTAGGTAGTGAATGATTCATAAGTCATTGCAATGTTAATTGAATGAAATAGTAATGATCTCATTTGAGTTTCTGCTAAAAAAAAAAAAAGAAAAAAAGTAAACATTGCCCTAGAATATAATATAATAAATTAATAATAAATAAATAAATATAATATAATATAATATAAAATTAAATACCTCCAGAAAGACGTAATGCCATATTCTTGAAATATAAGAAATATAAGCATAATTTCCAAATTTAACATTGGAAGTGACTATATCATAACCTATGAGCCTAGCAATAAAGAATGTGTATTATATGTGGCCAAACAATGACATTTAGGAGAAATAAATCAGTTTTCATTAGTCAAATTTCATAGATAAAGATAATGAGCATGCTAGATAAAAAGGAAAAGTTAATGGAATTGTGAAGCAATTCAATAACTATTTAAAAACACTCAAACTACACAGTGACAAAACAGTCGGTTTTGGAAGAAAATAATGAAAAGCATAGTTATTATTAGAATGTAACATTGTTGATGTCATGCAATTAAGCATCAGTTAAGCAATAAAAAATATTTAGTGAGCTCTAATTAAGTGCTCAACATTCCAATTTTCTTTGACAACCACTATCCTCCCCTTCCAAAAAATATTGAGACATAAAATTGGGTAATACAACGGATGGCTGGGTCTTGTGAAGAACCCCTCTAGGAATTCACAACTGGTTGTGGTGACAGATACATACACTTACCTCTTCCCTAGATAAGATATTGATGAGTTGTTTCCCTGGTTGTGCTAAATCCCCTGTCTTTAGTGACAAGTAGAGTGTGGCTACTGTTTGAGAGTGTTAGACCTTGTGCTATGACAGGCTTGGGAGGGGAAGGATTAATACTCACTGTTAGTTGTGTTTTTGAAGGAGAGAAGCGAGTGGAAGATATGACTTTATGTCTCCAGTTGTCTCTACTGCCTAGTTGGGACAAGACTAACACACTAATGTAGATTTTGATTCAGCCAGTCTTGTTCCGCCTTTGGGGAGACAGCTTTGAATCTAAAGCAAAACAACTAATTTTATGTTTTTCCCCATTTCTTCTCTCTGTGGCTTGTTGAGGTTCTCCTAACATTATAGTATCTATTTCAATTTTAATGACAAAAGGCTGCGATGATTTGTCTGGGGAACACAATCACACAATCATTTTGGTGTGCCTATTTTTGAAAAATTCATGGCAGCAGTTGAATTTATACAAGATGTTTAAAATTGCCTTGGATAAAACCAGCTGTAACTGATCAAAAGAAGACAATATCAGAATACTTGTAAACAAAAGAAAATAAGACGAAACAATCCTTTCCTCAAACCTATAAAGAAACTCACACTGACACATTGATTAACAGAGTACAATACGGTGCTTCTGATTCTTCCCCAGTTAAGCTATTAATGAATTGTTTCCCTGGTTGTGCTGAATCCTCTGTATTTTCTTCTCTTTGTCTGCTTAGTCTTGGCAGCAGGGTGAATCCAGATATCTGAGCTGGAGAAAAATCTGGTCAGAAAATTCTGACAGGGAACGTGAGGCCACCTGTCTGCCCCTGCATTTAGATACCTCACTCATTCATTCAGTGACCTTCAACTGAATGCCTACTATGTTCCAGCTGTGATTAGGCAGTCAGAGCTGCTGCCATAATGGAATTTACTGTGGGATTGGGAACAGGGGAGGATGAGCCCAACAGGCTAGAGTTGTATATATAGCAAGTGCTTGATGAGGGAAATAGAATGAAAACACAGAGGTGAGATATCTAACCTAGAAGTGATGTCCAAGTTATGCCCTAAAGAACAGGTAGGATTGAGGCTGCCAGACAGTGTTCCAGGCTATTTTACTTACATGAAATAAAGAGGTTAGAGAGTACAAAATGGGGAGTGGCAAGAGGTGAAGCTGGAGAGATAAGTAGGACTAGAATCTGAAGGGAACTTTTTCTTTTTCTTTTCATTGAAATCTTCTTCTAGATCTTAGCTCAGGAAGGTAGGCATTTGACCATTGTTTTCCTGTTCTGTGATATCTCTTATTATCGCACCATGACAGGGACACACAGCTGGGAATGAGGCTCAAGGTCTCTATGGCCCCTAGTCTAAATAAAGTTGTCATTTCTACTGGTTTTGAAATTTGGATTGAGGGGGAGTTGTTTTGTGCCTGATTTAATATATTAAACAAAGTAATTACTTAGCTTTTGGGAACTGAAAAGCTCATAGGCTATGAGTTTGGAAATTTTCACTGAGAGTGGAATCATTGACTAACTGCAGAGATTTAGGAAGGCGGGCGGAGGTTGTATTTTGGTTTCTCACTGCAAGCGATTTCTTCGGGTCCGTCTTTTGGCTGTTTGGTTCGTGTGAGCTTATAGAAGCTCCTTCAGATGTGTTTCCAAACTGACCCGGGGAATACTGGCGCTGTGATAACTTGTTCATAGCTAAGAGGATGGCATGTGTGAGGGGCACTCGCATATCAGTACAGGAGATGCCAACTTGCTGGAAAGCCACGTGCCTGTTATGAAGCTGATATGGACGCCACTGGGCAGAAGGGCAAAGCTCAATCGCCATTTGGAATGAAATAAAAAAAAAATACTGATTCAGTTTACTCGCTTGGTCTGGAGTTGTCTTCTTATGAGGGAAGAAAAGCAGCTTTTCTTGACTGAGGGTGAGACTGACCCTACTGTCATATTAAAAGCATCTTTTTCCAAGGCGAATGATAGAGGAGGTGATTAAGGATGAAGGTTTCACTAAGAAATGCTAGCTGTCATTCGTTCCCAGTTTCTTTTATTCTGCTTTACTTACTGAGTTTTCTGAGGATGGTCATATGTCTAACTGAAAAACAAAACAAAAAACAATTCTGTACATTTCCAGATCTCTCTTGCACCCAGGGGAGGCCATCTGATAGAATTTTGGGTAGTGATGTGTAAACTCAAGTATGTGATTTCTGGAAACACATTCGTTTTCCTGCTACAGATGCTGTGCTGTCTGGGTTTTCCATTCTCTCCTTCTTTGTGCCTGGAATACAGACTTAGTCTTTGGACCCTGGAGACAATGAGAAAAAGGTCAAGAACATCACAGAGACCTTGGCCCTGCAATTTTTGAGCTGCTGATCCAGTGACAGCAGCTGCTACCCTCAGACTTCTTGTTATTGATGATAGCAGCCCCTTAAACCACTGTAACAGATCTCTGTGACCAGCAGGCAAACCCAGTTCTTAACTGATACAAATGCTTCAGGACTGAGGAAGGAAACTGGCAGAGCATCCATGGTGGGCATAGGAGTCCCAGAGCATTCCTCCAGGACACGACTCAGCAGAAGTCTGGAGGCCCAGGAAGCCTTTGCTCAGGAAGTTCTGGAACAGTGAGAGAGCATTTCACAGGCCGACTGTCAGTCTGTCCACGTGACCATGCTGTGACTCAAACATTGTGCCTTAGATTGATTTTTACCCAGGATACCTGTCCTCCTGAGAACTAGTTTTGTTTCAGTTATTACTAACCATTCTAGGTCTATTAAATAGTGAGATCATGTCTGACAGACGTTACTTGGCTTTACTCTTTGTCTTGTTATAAGGGACCAGATGGGAGAAGAGAGGAGCCAAATAAATCCATGGCTATAAATATATATAGAAATAAAAGAAAAAAATATTCAGTGCCTATTATGTTCCAGGAACTTTGTTAAATATTGGTGATAAAATGATAAATATGGCAGACACTGCCTTTGTCTTATGACCTAGACTCAGAACAATATTGTTTCCCTATTAAATGTTTGCTATGAACCAAGTACTATATTAGGTGCATCATATACATCATCTTCTATAATCTTCATGACAAATCTATAGTAAAAATACTACTAGTTTTTCTCTCTAGAGATTTAAAAAATTAGTGTCAGAAAGATCTTATATAATAAAAGGGTAATATGCAAATTGACCCTAACAGCAGAACCACTGGGAATGACTGGTCACTATGACACACACTGACCACCAGGGGGCAGACGCTCAATGCAGGAGCTGCCCCTGGTGGTCAGTGTGCTCCCACAGGAGGAGCTCTGCTCAGCCACAAGCCAGGTTGCCAGCTGCCAGCACAGCAGTGGTGGCAGGAGCTTCTCCGCCTCCTCAGCAGCGCTAAGGATATCCGACTGCAGCTTAGGCCTGCTCCCTGCTGGAAAGTGGACATCCCCCAAGGGCCCCTGGGCTGTCAAAGGGATGTCTGGCTGCCAGCTTAGGCCTGATTGCCCAGGGAGCAGGTCTAAGCCAGCAGGTGGACATCTCCTGAGGGGTCCCAGATTGCTAGAGGGCACAGGCCATGCTGAGGGACATCCCTGAGTGCACAAATTTTTGTGCACCGGGCCTCTAGTTTTATAATAAATATGTTACTACTGCTGGTGATTGGGGGGGGGTGCGGGGTGGTTGAGGTTCTATTTGACTTCAAGGGTCAAAGTCTTAACCAATTTGGAAGTCTGGAAGTATATAGGAAGTATATAAACTCCACATGCCCTGTTAAAGGCTTAATAAGTGATAAGGTAAAGAAACTGGGGACTGGTGATTCTAGAGCTAAGCACATGTTTGAAAGGATATCTTTTCCACAGCAGAAACTGATTGGAGCTCAATTTTAGGTGTGGTCTACGGGATCATCCATCTGAAAGGTCAGTGACTATTAGAGTTGGGAAAACAACACAATCAAAAGTGTAAGCTTTTTTAGGTTAAGGGCTGTATCTTTTCTCTGTATTCTCAGCATCAAATACAGTGATTGGTACATGAGAGTTGCTCAGTACATGTTGAATGAATTAACTCCAGACTCATAGGCTAGGAGTAAGAAGTTCCAGATTCCCATTACACCAAATATTTGTTGAACACCTATTATTATCCAGATGCATGGTTGTGCTGAATCAATAAGGGATCAGATTCCTGCCCTTAGGGAGTTCATTACCTCACACACCTCTTTAGTCCTCAAAACTAGAGGATTGTATCATATCATAGGTATCATAACAGATAATACATGCCCTAAGCATCCTTTTAAAGCTGATGGTCATTGATTCCCAGCCACACACAGATCCCCAGACCAGATGAAATCCATGGGTTGGTTTTAGACAAGAATGTGTCTCTGGGTCTCAGAATCTTAGATGATGATGCTCCTTAGGGCTTCAAAAGTGATGATGGTCTGGATCCTTCACAAAGAACCTTAGAATATAGTAGATGAAGGGTTTATAACAACAACAATAACAACAATATTATTTATTGGTTTTCAAATGCTAGCTATACTAATAAAAGGGTAATATGCTAATTAGACTGGGAGACCTTCCGGGAGACCTTCCGAACATCCTTCTGGACAAATCCGTGGTTGTGGGGTCAAGGCAGAGGTAGTTAGGGGTTAGCAGGCTGGCAGAGGGGTCAGTTGGGGGCAAGCAGGCCAGCAGGGAGGGCAATTAGGAGTGATTAGACCAGAAGGGGGGCAGTTGGGGGTGTTCAGGCCAGCCAGTAAAGTGGTTAGGGTCAATCAGGCAGGCAGGCAGGTGAGTGGTTAGGAGCCAGCAGTCCCAGATTGCGAGAGAGACGTCTGACTGCCGGTTTAGGCCCGATCCCATGTCCGACTGCTGGTTTAGGCAGATAGGTTGAAGAGTTTGCCCAAGCTAAGTGATAGAGCTGATTCAAGCCTAGATCTGCCTTACTTCAAAGCTCATGCTTTTAACTGCTGCATTACATTTCCCCCCTTATGTTTACATTCTAACTCAGCAGAGTACCAAAGTGGACCTATCTGTAACATTTTAGACCTTCCCTAGAAGACTAGTCTGGGTATGTACTGAAATGGCATTTGATCCTTGTAAGGTTTTTTTTTCAAAGTCTAGGTATCCTTAAATTTTAAGAAATGAGTAGATTTTCCCCTGAACTATTATTTGAGAATGAATCACTGATAACCTTATGGAACCAGTTCTCTAGGATTACTCCCTCAAAAGTGTAGGTCCCCAGTAGTCTGTGTGATTTCACTGATAGGGTCAATGTGTCTTATAATGTATATTTGCTAAAGCTGCAAGATCTGGTAGTTGAGATGCCCCCTCCTCTACCTCTAACATTTAAAAGACTTAACTTGTATGAAATAGGAGAGTTTTCCATTGCCTTGTAGGAGGCAGGAGTGATCCATTTGAGGATGTCTCATAGTGGGTGGAGGGTCAGTGCCTCCAAAAGTACAGGCTGTTCATATTAGAAGGCAAATTGTTGATGACTGGATGGCTGCAACTTCATTTACAGCAGATAATTGGTGAGGAAACTGGCTACTACTTTCAGGCTCCTCTGAATTTACCTTGTGCCTGCTTAGTGAAAAAAAATGTAGTACTGGGGCCAACATGGTGACATTTTCTAATTATTTGGAAGTTGTGACCTAGAAAGCCATATTTACATCTTGAAGAAGCATTAAAAATGTATTAACTTTTCTTAAATATATAATTTCATCTACAGCAAGTCAAGTACTATGCCAAACACGAATGTTGTACAGAGGAAAGGAAAGGAAGAGCCTTAGCTTTTGGTGGAGAGATATAAGTACCAAGTGCTATGGGAACCTTCTGCCTGAGAAGGCTTCCTGGAGGAGTAACATTTGATGTGGATCCTGAACGAAAGAGTCCTCCTTTGCAGAGAACATATCATGAATGAACACACCAGGGTATTCAAGGTGAGAGGTGTGTTGGGAGTAATGTGATGGGTGTCTACCTTCTATATTGCCCAGACTGCAGCTCAAGTATCTTCCTGCTGGGCTAATTGGAACAAAGGATGATTTTGTTTCTGTGGCTTCTGTCAGTTTTTGCAGGATATATAAAATAGTAGGCTAGGGTGGATGGGAAACATGGTATTGGGAAGCCTTAGAGATAGGCAAAGATCAAGACTAAGGGTTGAGGAGAAACAAGATGGCGGCATAGGGTAGACACCGTATATGCAGCTGTGAACACACGGACACCACTCGCACCCACAGGACGGCTGGCTGAGTGAAAATCCTACAACTAGAGAAGAGTCTGAGACTCAGAGGAGCAGCGGAAGCAAAGTACAGAGGTACGGAGGCGCGCACACGGGGCTCGGGGAGAGGGCTGGCGCCGGAGGACGCGGTACTTTTCCAAAACGGAGAGAGCCACAAGTCCCGAGCGGCTCTGAACTCCAGTTCCAGGCGAGTTTCTGAGGTCCCACAGACACCCAGAGAAGGGGAACTGTCTGGCACTGGGAGGAAATTCAAAGCGGATTTCTCTCAGCGTTGCTTGCAGCAATTACCGTGGGACACAAAGACCTGGTGTCTCTCAGCGCAGGGCTGAGAAGCGCCATAGCTATTTGCTCCGCCCGGCCCAGCGAACTCCCCGAGGCCCCGCCCCTCCCAAGTGCGTCAGAGGCTTCTGCAGCAACACCTCCTTAAAGATACAGGAGCCAGCCTTACCCAGTGGCCAGAGAGGGACTAACCTAAACAAAACAGATCCACAAGGAACACACTCGGGGCAGATGCAGTGAGCATAAAAGCTCCACTGAAACAACTCTTGCCCCATAAGGGTG
>PVJC01022863.1:0-26913 GCA_004026665.1 Murina feae
GAGAGTCAGCTGTGTCTACAGTGGGAGAACTTCTGTGCTGGAGACACCCTTATGGGGCAAGAGTTGTTTCAGTGGAGCTTTTATGCTCACTGCATCTGCCCCGAGTGTGTTCCTTGTGGATCTGTTTTGTTTAGGTTAGTCCCTCTCTGGCCACTGTGTGAGGCTGGCTCCTGTATCTTTAAGGAGGTGTTGCTGCAGAAGCCTCTGACGCACTTGGGAGGGGCGGGGCCTCGGGGAGTTCGCCGGGCGGGGCGGAGCAAATAGCTATGGCGCTTCTCAGCCCTGCGCTGAGAGACACCAGGTCTCTGTGTCCCGCGTAATTGCTGTAAGCAACGCTGAGAGAAGTCCGCTTTGAATTTCCTCCCGGTGCCAGTCAGTCCCCCTTCTCTGGGTGTCTGTGGGACCTCAGAAACTCGCCTGGAACTGGAGTTCAGAGCTGCTGGGAGCTTGTGGCTCTCTCCGTTTTGGAAAAGAACCGCGACCTCCGGTACCAGCCCTTCCCCGAGCCCGTGTGCGCGCCTCCGTACCTCTGTACTTTGTTTCTGCCACTCCTCTGAGTCTCAGACTCTTCTTTAGTTGTAGGATTTTCACTCAGCCAGCCGTCCTGTGGGTGCGAGTGGTGTCCATGTGTTCTTTTCGTGGTTTTTCTGAAATAGTTGTTCACAGCTGCATATACGGTGTCTACCCTATGCCGCCATCTTGTTTCTCCTCAGTTTTTCTTTTTTGTATGTAACCTTTTATTAATTGTTGTTTGTCCTGAGTTATTTTTTGAAATATTAATTTATTTAGATACATTGTAATCTTATTATATTTTAGTTTCTCATTTAAATGTTTAAAATTTTAAAGTTCAATTCAGTTAAGAATCATTATGTTCCTTCACACAAGTAGCTTGTAGAATTATCTTCTATCTTCCTGGCACTTGCCACATCTGTGAGTAGTTAATTTTGGCTTCTTGTCTGTTTTCCTCAAGAGATTGCAAGCATCCTCAAGGCAGAGCCATGTAGACCTTGCTCATTAAAAAAACAAAACCAAAAAACTTTCTAGCAACTTGTACTGTGGCACACAGGAGGTTTTTAATATTTTCCAAATGACAGAATGAAGAAAATCAGATGAGGTGAAGTAGTTAAACCCATAAGCAATACCTCATTTACTATAAGCTTTCTGTTTTAGCCTTGGCAATTTGCATATATGATTTGGTGGCTCATTATTTATGTGTATATATTATCTATCTATCTATCTATCTATCTATCTATCTATCTATCTATCATCTATCTATCTATCTACCTACCTATCCATCTAATCAGTTGGAACATAGAACAGGCTAGAGAAGTAAGTTCAGAGAATTATCACACAGAATGGCTGAAGTAAAGGGATGGCAAGATAATCTAAAGATCACATATAGTGAGAAGAGAATCTTGGATGACCATCATTTAGTGTGTGAGACAGAGGGAAAAGAGAGATAAGAAAAGGATAAAAGATAAGAGTGTCCTACTGGAATCCAAAGGATAAAAGAGTTTTAAGCAGATGGTGTGTGTAGGTGCCAACCGCTGCCAAAATGTCCAGCAAGAGGACAGAGAAGTAACCATGGGTTTAACAACTCTGAAGTCTTTGGTGATCACAGCAATGCCCATTTTAGTGCAGTGGTGGGTCAAGAGGTGATTGTGAGGGTGAGAAAGGGGAGGCCAGGGATGTAGAGGACAGTTTCAAGAGGCTTGCTTGTAAAGAGAAGCACATAGCCACAGGTGTATATAGAGTTAATACAGGGTTTTATTTTTAAACTTCTTTTTACAATTATAGGTAGAGTACACGTTCATTGTAGAAAATTGGGACAGTAATTAGAAAGCATTTTAAACAGTATAAAAAGCTAAAGAGATAATTCGTAATCCTACCACTCTAATCCAACATACTGCCATTTTTTTATTCTAGTCTTTTCCATGCATTTTAACCTAGTTGAGAAGAGACCAAATGAGTGATTATAAGCTCTGCTGAGTGAATGAATAAGAAGTTTTATCTCTGCCTAATTAAATAACTCCATATGGAGAAACACCCAGGGAACAGTGAAGGAGACAAGGGGTCTAGTCAATTAGATCAACCAATTCCATGTTGGTGATTTACTCAGGGATAGATGCTGAAGCCAGTCCTCTGTATGTGCAAACGCAGAGCTCAGAATAATTCATTCACTCAACAATTATGCATTAGTTGTCCACTGTGTGCATAGTGTTGCTGAGGGATAGAGCAGTGATGCAGACAGACTTATCACATTAGGATATTTGAAGTGTCATTTGTAGAGGGACATGACTTCATCCTGTGGTATACAGGCATTATACTCACCTACTAGATCTTATAATCAAGCTTTCAATTTTATTTGTATAACTGCCTCACTTGATATTTTCCCCAACACTGAAAATTGTTCAGAAAAGTTACTCTTATTACCTGACCTTAAATGTTTAGTTTTTCTTTTCATTTCTTTCCTGCCCCCCATAACAACACTGTCTGAAATAACTTTGAAATTAAGTTCGGTTCATATTTTATACCATTTTCCTAGAACTGATTCATAGAAGAGGTATTTATCAGTTCAAAAGATCTGAACTTTTCTAAGGCATTTACTAGTAGTTACCTATTGTCAGGTTGCCTTCCAGCAAGGTCCTACTAATTTAAAATATTAACAGTGGTATACAAAGATGTCTTTTTTTACCTGAAAGAAGGTTCATTTATTTATGTGCTGAGTTGACTGAAATAGGACAAAGGGGAGGGTTGAAGATAAAGAAGATGAAACAAGGTCCCTGAGAAGTAGTGTTGATGAGATTTGGAGAAGGTGCTAGAAGGTAGTTTTGGAAAAGAAAACAGAAAACTCTGTTGGAACAGGAGTTAGGGAGGGTGTGACTATATAGAGTATGTGTGCCTATGTGGAGAGGGGGAGCTGAGGGAGTGCCTAGCTGATTACCCCATGGCCACCATTTTCACCATATGCCAGGAGGCGAGATCACCCTAGCAGGCTGGGGTAAGATAAGAGGAAGTAGGTTGAGGAGAATGAAGATGTTTTGGAAGGGCTGTGTAGAAAATGGGGCACAATCTAAAAGTTCCAGGTGCCCAGTTAATGTAATGTTGCATTTTGTTTATAATTGTAAGTGAAAACTTGACCATTGATGCTGGGGGACTCTGTTTACAGGGTATAGTGAAATTGAGACTTGACAATTATTTGATTAATTTGATGAATGCTCCAAATTAGGAACACCAGGTCAGGGTATGTTTCCGACTTAAATTATACAGTGCAGTTGTCTACAGTGATCAAATTAACCAGCTGATTGCCAAATCTCTACTTCTCTCTGTTCCCTGTGGACATAGCTTAAAGAACTAATAAGTGAACTGGACGCTGCCCCAATCTATTTTGGGATAATTGATGTCTTTGTACTCGTATCCCAGCAGCTTGGTATTAAACACTGAAGCTTTGTGGAGAATGTGTCAGTAGGCGATTTACTAGCTCAAAAAGCAGTCTTTCTCTTGTAAAGCTTATCAATCAGAACTTTGCAAATTTTTTCCAAACTCCCTAAGGAAAATTGTATTTTATTGCTATGGAAAAATATTTGATTCCATGCTTTTTTGCTTTGTAAAATGAATTTGTTTTTGATTCTGAGTACTTAAAGATTTTGTTTCTGTCTTCATGAATTACTTTAAAACAACTTCAGTTTTTCATTTAAATGGTTTTGGTCTTATTTCTGCTCACGGAAAATTGGCCCTGTCCCTCTCCTAAATGAAAAGTATCAATGATTTTTAACTTCTCAAAGAATAAGGAAAATCAATTATGGATAAGAAACATTTCATTTTTTACTGTTTAAATATTTCCTCCCTAAATGGATAGTTGATGGAATGTAGGCTGTGAAATGAATAGAGGCAGTTACTGAGGTAACTTGGGCTCTGAAACCTATTTTGGGAAACTACAATGTAATCAGAATATTTTAGGAGGTGACTTCAATGCTTTGAGCTTCCTTTGTATGTTCTTAAGCAATGCCATGCCATGCCACTTATCTATATTTATAAAAGACTAATATG
This sequence comes from Murina feae, assembly GCA_004026665.1. Lineage (NCBI taxonomy): Eukaryota > Metazoa > Chordata > Mammalia > Chiroptera > Vespertilionidae > Murina > Murina feae. The sequence goes on from PVJC01022863.1 coordinate 4,051, forward strand.
CAAAATGTCCTCTCAAGAATTCAACCAGAGAACGGGAGTTCGATCATTTTCTATGACATGTGCTGACCACGAGGGAGCAGCACGGAACATGGTGGGTGATCAGCGGCGGGGTGCTGAGGGAGTGAGGGAAGGAGGAGGCGGGGAGGCAGGTAAACTGATTGGCCCTTATTGCTGGCCAGGCCTAGGAACTCTACCCATGCACAAATTTTGTGCACTAGGCCTCTAGTTTATATATGAAAGAGAAGGTAACCAGTAGTTTTACTCCAACTTGAACTCTTCCCTTCACAGACTCAGCCCACTTCCTTTATGCAAGTATTCATCCCCTGCAGGGCTATGATGGTATGAGCTGATGGAAGATGGCCTGGCATAAGATCTCAGACCTCTCAAAGAACTTAAAACCTGTGAGAGTTTGCTAACCAACCAAATTCTAACAAACAACAACCCTGCTTCAATTTGAATATTGATCAAATAAAGTGCGGCCATGGATGCTAGCAACAGCTTTTGGCATTAGAGATTTGTTATATGCTCTTACGGATTGTAGAATGGATAAACAAGCAAAAATTCAGTACAGCAGAATTACATCCTTTTGCATCTAGATTTTAATCTGTTTTTGGTCCAAGTCTTAGGTCTGGCAAAAATAAGTCAGACTCAACTGAGTTCCTTCCAAGGCAGCTCAAAGGAAATGTATGTAAATAAGGACACCTGGGATGCTTTGGCTTCCCTGTTTCAATGTCCTACCCAGAGTGGGGAAACCTCCAGGTCAGAAGAGCCCATAATGCAGTTTTGTTTTGTTTTTTTTATAGCAGTTTTTTTTTTTTTTGAGAAACTACAAATCTAAACTTTTCACAGGAAATCTATGCTTTCTAAATGTTGGTATCCCATATATAGTGTTTGCCTGTGGCACTGGTTCAGATTCAGCCTGAGGCTGTTGGTCTGTGAACTCCAATGGCAAGGTTCCCACACTCTGAATTTTTAGGTAAAAAGCCAGAATTCACCATTTTCCTACAGAGAGGTTTATGCTTATGTCACAGGAGGCTGAACACATGTCTTTTCATCACTTAATCTGCTCAGCCTTCTTGTTAAGTTTCAAAGAAATAAGGGGAAGCTCACATTTGACTACAAGGGAGACAGGACTACAGTTAGACTTACCGCGTTGTTTAATTTCCTCAGCCTCTCCATGTCAACTTTTCTGGCTAGATTATGCTTTAAGAAAGCATTTACTGCATATTTTATGGCATTTTCTTTCTAGTGCAAACACATTGTGATTTTATTTTCTAATTTCAAAAGTCATAGGTTGCCTGTTGTTTTAGTTTAAAAAAGAAAAAGAAATAACTTATTTTTGGAAGTATCTCTGTAGGAAGTAGTTAAGTGAATGATGGTGAAATGTCACAAGGCAAGACTTTATCGTCCTGAGAAGTCTAGGAAGAAAAGGCCCTTTGATTTAGGTGTGAGTAAAATAATTTTATTTTATTTTTAATTTATTTTTATTTTTTTACATCTTTGTCTTTTCTATTGTTGTTACTTTTTTGTTTTGTTAATCCTCATCTGGGATATTTTTCCATTGATTTTTAGGGAGAGTGGAAGAGAAAGACAGAGAGAAACATCCATGTGAGAGAAACACATTGATTGATTGCCTCCTGCACAAACCCTGACCAGGGCCCAAGCCAGAGAGGAGTCTGCAACCAAGGTACATGCTCTTGACTGGAATGAACCAGGGATCCTTTGGTTCGAAGGCTCTGTCCACTGAGCCAAACCAAGTAGGGCACTAAATGATTTTAACAGTAGGATCAAATCATGCTGAAATGGAGTCCAGAGTCACTGTCCTCTCTGAACCAATTCAGTACCATAACTGATTCTGTCAGGGACATCTCGAGATGTATTTGTTTCAGGTGATGAATACCTTAAAATATTTGTTTTATGTTTTATATTTTATATTTATATTCAGGAAGTAATATGAAGCAACTGTGGTACATGCAACAAACTTCCATTTATGTTAGAATGATATAAGATTAGATGTGTTGGTGAGTGAAATCTGCTGTACTGACTTACATTCATTTATAAAATAAACATTTGTTGGGAACCTATTATTATATTGAGATACAAAGATAAATCAATAAAATAGTTAATAGTCATTCAATTGATGGCACATATATAACAATTAAAATAGCATTTTTCTCTCCTCTCCCCTCTTGCTGATAGCAAACTATATCTTTGAGTTGCATACTTTGAAAGTAAAAGAGATAGGAAAAGCACTTTTCAGGAAGATCTTTCCTTTCTAAACATGTAACTAGTGTCTTCCATTGTCAGTGTGGTCCTCATTGTAGGCTCGTAAGGAAGTATTCAGGAGAAGTTTGGGGAGAATTACTTCGAAATGTCAAATGAGCTCATTCTGGTGTTGAAATTTACATAGCATTGATAGCAGTGAAAATAAAATCAGTGAATAAATTCTTATTAAGGTTAAAAAATCTTAGTGTTCCATTAATTGAATTTTGAGTGCTTGCCTGGAGTACTATGTGCTTTTTGATTTTCCAGTTAGCATTTCAGTATGAATACAGAAGGCAAGATTAACACAGATCAAGCAACAAGGAAAGAGAAAAGGAGAGATAATCCTGTATGATACAGAGGCAGACAGCAGGAGAACACCAGACCTGGCAAAGCCACATTATCTGAAGAGCACTGTAACTTTTGCCCATAATATTCTTTCTCTGTTACAATAGTGAACTCTAATATAGCACTTGGTATGTGCCAGGCAGTTTTAAACTTATAGCAAGTCATAGATGTTGTATATGAAATAGATGTAAGATAGACAAGAGAACTTGTTAAAGTTACAAGGGGTACTTTTATTTTTTAAGCAGTAAACTCCATTTTCACATCAGTTAGGACTGCATTCAAGTGTCACTGAGAAAAGAGACCTCAGTCTTGAGGAACCCAGGGACATTTGGTCACCAAGCCAGTGCCTAAATGGAGTTAGCCCGGTCAGCGTCCTTCAGGCAGGAAGTGCCAACTTTTACCTGGCTCAAATGATTAATCTTTGCTGTATCATAAAGCACATCAATGTCTTGCAATATCAGGGCTCACTAATATAAATAATAGTGATTACAATGCTATACAATTAAAAAAAGTTCATTGAAGATTTTTAGACATTTGATATTAGAGAAATGGTTTTTCGGTTTCTGTGGTCAAGCGAGATGTATGTATGTTTCCGTATATGTATATGTGTATATATTAGGTTAGCATGTATGCTCATCCACTTACTCATGTATGTATGTTTACTTACAGTTGATTACTTTGCCAAAAAAACAAAAAAACAAAAATGAGAAAACTACTGTATGGTCTTAAAAATCAATCAAAACTTGCTGTTGGTTTGTAGAGCTCCTAGAATTTCTCACATGTAAGGTTCCTGGAACAGGAGGAAGGAGCCAAGCCTACAGGTGGGGATGAAGAGGTTCTAGGAGGGGTGGAAGAAGAAATGCAGAGACCAAAATCCAAGCAAGGTGTGACACTTTGGGTGTAATAGTAAATGACAGGGGAGAGTAGCAGGAACTGGCCAAGCGTCTGAAAGGTGGAAGGGTACGCTGGACAAGGAGGAAGCAGAGGTGGTTGACGAGAATGACTTTCCCATGAGTCAGATGGGCTTTGTGTTCCTGGCTCTTTTCTCGGTCTATTCCTGTTCTTGTCAGGACTTGACTAGGTAGGTATTGGCCCAGGTGATCCTGAGAACTCTCATGTGCACATTTTGAAACTAAGCATTATCAGGCAGGTAACTTTATTAAGTGGACATTCCCCTTTCCCTCCTATGTTTATTTAAGGACTGCCTTTTTTTAAAAAAAATAAAAAATAAAGAGAGCTTTAAGTACATTCTTCCAGAAGCTGGAGCCTAGATGCTTCAAATAAAGAACATACACATACCAGGAAAATGTACACATTGATTTATTGGTTCAATAAATATTTTCCCAGACTTTGTGTTAAGTACAAGGGACATGCTGTGAGCAAGTCACGGGGCCTTGTAGGGTCTGGTGAGGGAGAGTCAACTCTTTAGTTCTATCCTTTCACAGGCCCTATCAAGCAAACTATTTGAATCAACCTTGCATGTTTTTGATTCACTCATTTCATACAGAGAGTTCAGAAATTCAACTGGAAGCAGCAATATTAGAACTTGAATTTGCCTCTAGATCCAGTCAATCATAGAATTCCCAAATATAGTGTCTCTTCTTTGTCCTTCCGGATCAGATGTTAGTGTTGATAAACCAATAGGCATCGGCTCAGGACAGTTCCCTTCAATTTTATGTGGGAACAGAAATGTTAATTTATTCCCCCATTTTAACAAATGCCATAAAATGCCAGGATACTTTAATATCTAAAACACAAAATTATTTCTGCTTACTTCAGATTTCATTGAAAAGTTTGGGTCATTTTATTAAACAACTAAATTTTCCAATGATCGTGAAAACAAAGTAGAGAAAATTTTATTTTTAAGTAGCAAAAGAAACACAACTCACTTTCTGAAATAGAGGAGATTTTCTTGTTCCCATCGCTCTACCCAAGTTCCTAAAAAAATCTTAGAAGAAGATTCCTCTGACCAGTTTTGTATGAATTAGAAGATAATTTCCATCTTTTCTCAGTTAAAAATCTACATGTAATTATTAGTAATGATACATACTCATAAAGTATTTTTCCCCCTGATAGCTTAAGGTGCTTTTAAGAGAGGTAAATTTCTAACACCCAGGGAGTTACTTATTAGAAAGGATTATAATTTAAAAGATCAACCTGTCTTACCCTAATTGCTCCAAGTTTTCTTTTTATGTCCATGCCTGAGTTTTAAGGCATGATGTATCATTACGAACTCTAGACATAGCATACATTATGATGATTCTTTCATTGTAATTTGGGCCTATCACCCTTCTACATTCACTGAGCTAAAAATTCACTGATCATTTGGTGTAAGAATTTCATTTAAAATAGCTCTGAGGATAAAAAGAATAGAAAGATCTGTTCCCTCACATTTTTGTCCAGCTCTTCCATTTATTTTATTTTGGGAAATGGTGGTTCTATATATTTTATTTATACTTTATAATTATTGTTGAAAGTATTTCATATGTCTCCTTTTTCCTCCATTGACCCTCCTCTAGCCCATCCCTGACCCCCTCACCCCAGGACCTCACCACTCCATTGTCTGTGTACTCCTCCACTTGTTAGAAGTGTGGGGGAATGTATAATGAGTGTAGAAAGTAAGAGTGTATGAGGGGTCGAGGGAGCCAGGTCCTGTCTCTGGGTCCTGCTTCTGCCACAACCTGGTCAAGCAACCTTGGACATACTTAACACCTTTTTGGCCTCGCAACTCTTCTTGTTTATTTTGTCACCATAGTTTGGTAAATTGGGGGTTCCTCTGTGGCTGTTACTGTGCTTCAAGGATTGGCTTTCAGGGGTTGAGTGTCTCTAAATCTGTATAAACAGCAGGCTTCATTCTCTTCATGGATATTATTTTTTCCTGGGTTCATAACTTTATGTTCAGGTTCTCCAAAGGATGGGTGATCTTTAAGATAACTGATTCCGGAGAATCACTCAAGTCCTTTCAGTAGTAACATTCTATGGCTGTAGGCTATCTTCGTGTGTGCATAAAAATGTATTGAGCTTGTCACTTATTTGAAGGAAAGATTCTGTCCACAACTCTTAAGAACAGGCTTCGAGAGCCTGATTGAAAGGGGAAAAGGAGACTTGTTGCTCCACCATATAGAGTGTGTATATCTTCTATAATAATAAAAGTGTAATATGCTAATTAGACTGGATAGCCAAATGACCTTCTGGATGTCCTTCTGGATGACCTTCAAATGAAGCCGGGGTTGCGAGGCAAGCTGCCATGGCTGCGAGGGCCAAGCCCCTTGCACGAATTTTGTGTATCAGGCCACTAGTATAATATATATACACTGAATGGCCAAATTATTATGACCACCTGACATTTGTAGGCACATTAGCTATAATTTCGTGCTGAAGTTGCTAGAGAGCCCTTAAAGGGATAATTAAAGTTAAATGAGTTATTAGTGTGGGTCCTAATCCATATGATTGTTATCCTTAGATACAGAGGAGACTAGCACATGGACAAGCACAGAGGAAAGACCCTTGAAGACACAGGGAAAAGAAGGCCATATACAAGCGAAGGGGAGAGGCCTTGGAAGAAGCCAACCTTGTCAATACCTTGATCTCAGACTTCTAGCCACCAGAGCTGTGAGAAAATGAATTTCTGTTAGTTAAGCCACCAGCCTGTGCAACTTTGTGGTGGCAGCAGTAACAAACTAATATACTGGGTAACCCTGGGTATTGAACCTTCCCGAATTTTCACTTTCTTATCTATAAAGTGGAGATGATGATATAAAAAAATAAGAGATATTTAAAAATAAACAGATAAAGTAACCTATTCCATATGGGGTAGAGGAGTTGATAAAAAAATAGTATTGAACCATAGTAGGTTTTTAATTTTATTTATTTATCTAAAAGCCTGAGAGAGAAGAGATGGGTATATTCTGATTTGAAAGGCCAAACATGCTACATTAAAATGAAATAAATAAATGAATGGATAATCATTTATAGGAAAACTTTGCAACAGCATAATGCCATCAATTAAAGAGTGCTCTGAGGGAATTTCAAATATAATTTGACTCTCTCACCCAAAATTTCAATTTGTATCAACTTTCCAGAAAAACACATATTGCATAAATTAGGACACACCCATACTTCTTAAACAGTAAAAGTTTGATTTCATAAAAGACTTCAGGATGCTGAGAGGAGCCTGGGCCTGCTGTTATTGTAATGCATGCACAGGCTGCAGGTGGTAATCAGAGCTGTGGTGGGCATTTCACTTTGCACCTCCCGGGGCACCAATTTTCAGAAACTGTTAGAACCCAATAGAAAAATCTCACCTCAGATTCATCTGTGAGCTAAATTACAGGGGGAGCCATTATTATTCATTTTACATGTACAGTGGAGCACCTCTCGATCACAGGGAAGGACTTTGCTAGTTTTGAGAATCCTGAGAATTGAAATGGGCAACCAAGGTATTTCATTGTTCTTCTGATCAAGAAATAATTCTTAATTGAAACCCCCAAAATATGCCAAGTTCTGGAGTGGAGATGGAAGAGTAAAAGTTTAAAATCTGTTTGGAAGAGATCAAATACTAAACAATTAGAAATCAATGAGTTGTTGAGCTCTATGGAGTTAAGTGGGAGGGATTTCAGAGGAGGGTAAGAACAGTATGATGAGTTTGAAAACATGAGTGAGGCTGAGGGGAGATGTGGGAAGGATTTGGAAATGGGAAGCTCAAAGTAAAGAATACACTGGAGGTTATTTTGGGTTGGGTACCATTTGAGGTGAAGGTTGTGTGTATGTGTGTGTGCACACATGCGCGTGTGGTATTATACATACGTGCTTAGGTGCCACTTTCTTGGGGGAGTGTTGTGAGAAAGCATTTAAGTAGAATAAACTAGATACTGAACATAAGAAGGACCTGGCTGTAAGAAAAAGATGTGCAGTTCCACCCTGCAGAGGGTGGCCTGGGCCTTCCTCTGCGGAGTGATCTTGGGGCAATGGAGGGGCCCCCTGACCAATCACATCACACCTACCTTGGCTAGTCTGGTGCCAATGCATGTCATAGTGTGGTCGTCTGGATGGTCGTTCTGCTGTTTGACTGTTCGGTTGATTTGCATAGTATGCTTTTATTATTATAGATAAAAGAACTGAAGGTAAGAGAAATTAACAGACTTGCCTTGGATCACACATATTAAATGCGCAAGCCTTTAAAGTCTTCAGGAGGTTGTCTAGGCATAGTGGCACATCCATGGATTCATATGGGTATCTTAAAATAATGGGTGCTATTGGTGCCCATCACAGCATGCACTTTATCAGCTGGTGGACCCAACCGTCAGTTGCATTAATTCCCAGGGAATACACCCTCCTCTAGATCTCAGCCAATGACCATTATGCGTGGAGTACAAAAGGCTAGCCCCTTTGCTCAAGCTGGGCTCACTCTGTAATGTGCTTTGTGCTCTAGAGCTCACACAGACCCAGCTCTCCTGAAACTGAGATCACATTCTAGCTTTGCTTCTCCCCCTTCCTCCCCATACAATCTGTCCTGCATCCTTTCCTCCTCCTCTCTTGAGAGCACTCTCCCAATAAATCAAACCCTGCCTAAGACACAAAAATCCCCCAGATATGCCCCGGAATTTCTGTCAGTGTGTACAGTGTATCATTGCTGCAGGTGAGCACATCATGTTGTGAAACGGTCAACAATGTGCTGAGTAGGTGGTGGAGCAGGTGTGTGGGAGCCCCTTTCACGTCTCGCATGGTTCAGGGTTCTCGTTCAAGGTTCAGGTTCTGGAGAAGGCTGCACACAAAATGAAGAGAGATACAAGAAAGGAATTGTTTTGGAAATTGGGGGGACAGGCGAGGAGTCCACCTCTAGTGGGAAATCAGGATTCCAACACACCTGTATTTAAGTTCAGTCACCTCCAAAAAATATCGGAACATGTAACTTAATAAATGTGCGACTTACTGGAATATGTAAGAACTATGTAAGGCTCAGCACAGTCAGGGCAGTAAATAACTCTATGCAGTGTTGAAGGGAGAATGGAATAATAATGGTGGATTCAATTTAATTCCTTCAGTGGGTTCCCATGAACAGAAACTGATTTGAGAACTACTAAGCTAAGGTGACCAGATTTTAACATTGGTAAAGTGGGACACCATTGATGGGGGGGGGGAGGGGGCTCTTTTTTTTTATTACTTAAAATATTACAAAGAGTAGTACATATGTCTCTTTTTTTCCCCCCTTGACCTTCACCCATCGTCCCCTACCCCGACCGGGGGGTGGTTCTTGATTAAAAATTTAGTCTATATGGAGCAACAAAAATTTTCATAGAATGCAAAAATAATATTCTAATATATTTTTTTAAATTTCAACATAAGTACAATTTACAAATATAATAAATAAAAAAATATGTATAGTATTATTTATTCTTTGGCATATTTCTTATTTGAGTGAATTTTTTTTAGTAGATTGCTGTCGTTTAAAAAGTCATGAAATTTTTCACAAGAATTTGTTAAATTGTATTTCACACATAAAATGGCTTTCAAAGTCTCAACACTAAGGTGACCAGATGTCCCGCTTTTGGTGGGACAGTCCCAATTTTTAACAATTTGTCCCATTACGTTTTAAAAAAGTCCCGATTTTTGGAAAGAGAAATATGTACTATTCTTTGTAATATTTTAAGTAATAATAATAATAAAAAGAACCCCCCTGGTCAATGGTGTCCCGCTTTACCAATGTTAAAATCTGGTCACCTTACTCAACACTTAATTGTGATTTTTCTGATGTCCACACTTTATTTACTGTAGAAAAAAATGCGTTCAGTCACAGCATTAGTTCCTGGTAAGGACAGCACATTATTATTTTAATTTTAATTTTAATCCTATATTTCTTTCTAAATAATAACAGTACTAACTTGTATTATTTTTCCTCTGTATTTGCCCTAACATAAGTCATAAGTGTCACTTTCAAGGCCAGCGCTAGACTTTTTGCCACCACTATAAAATATAAGCAATACGAGTACTGTCTGCTAAATTGAAGAAAATTTATGTATTTATGAAATAAATAAATAAATTACTTACCTAAATTATCTGAATAGCTGATTTGTAATGACATCACTTGTTTAATTAGCTTACTAGCACGCAGTATGATGTGTATCATCTGAGAGACAGTTACAAACTGTTTTTGTTGTTGCCAATCCCCCAAAATGCCATTGTTCATTAAGTCCAAACAATGGTGGTCGAATTCTAACTGATCAACAATGTGAACTTTGATAAGCAGTTCTTGATAATCAGTTCTCAACAATTATTTGTTATTATTAAAGTTTAACATTATAAAATTAACAAAAATAACATAAAACTCATATCCTGGCTAAATAGCCACATGGCCGCTGAACACTGTATATTCCCTCCCGTACTCCCGCTGTGCCCTAGCTTGTCGTGCATTCTTTCCAAAGATCAGGACTTTTTTAAAACGCCATGGGACGTGGGACAAATTGTTAAAAATTGGGACTGTCCCGCCAAAAGCGGGATGTCTGTCCCCTTATACTAAGCACAAAAGAGGATACCAAATTGGGCACAGGAGTTTGAAGTTGGTAGGAGATATGGTGACCACATAATTAATTGCCCAAATTGGAGGACTATTGAGGATGATAGGAAATGATAGGAGATGACAGGAGTAATTACACAAGGACAACAAGTGTAAGCCAGGACCATTTAGCAAACCAGGATGTATAGTCACCTCGGTAATAGAAGGCACTGGGGAGTTATAGTAGGTTCTTGAGCCGTGGTGTGAAGCAATTTTGCTATCAATTGTATGCAATGTGGTTTAGAAGAAACCTTGAAGGCTGAGAGAATAGCAGGTATTAATTGTTCTAGAGGCACTAGCGTGTGGTATGTTGGAGTTTCTGCCCCAGCCCCTCATTTTCTCTCTACTTCGTTGCTGGAAATGGTTGTCCTTTCTGGACCTCAACATGCTTGTCAGAGACTATCAGCCAATCCTCTTGTCCCAGGGGATCAGAACTGGTTAGATCCCCAACCACTGGTTAGATCCTTTGTTTAATCCAGATGGATTCTGCCTCAGAACCAAACACTCCTCCTCCTGCTGGCTCTGCTCTCCATGGAGTAGCTACCTCCCCTACCCCCCGGGGTGTCCCATGTCCCACAGAGCATTATGCTTGTTTCCCATGGACCCTCCTGGGAGAATAAGAGTAGGGATGTGCATTTGCCAGTAAGATACTCAGGCGTTCTGCCTAGAAATAGTTGTCTTCAAGGTCATCTCCCTCCGGCTAATGCAAGGAAGGGAAAGAAAAATATTTTGTATAAGAGATCCTATCAACAAAATATGCTCCTTAGAGTTTGTGGAAGTTCTGAATTAAATAATTAGGCTTCTGTCCTCACATAGGGCCTTACGGCCTCCTGTCTCCTTGAGTTTTTAAAACATTGCAATACCTTTATAGAGGTAAGATTAAGGTCAATAGTTCTAAGCATGTGGGCTTTAGAGGGGAAAAGAACAGAGGACCTATAATTGTCAGTGGAAAGCTCCTTTGTACTGGCAAAATGATAGAGTATGGATTTGCAGCATTAGAGGCAAAGGAAGGGAGGGAAGGGGGGAGAGAGAGAAAGAGAGAGAGAGAGAGAGAGAGAGAGAGAGAGAGAGAGAGAGAGAGAGATATGGAAATCTTGCCCAGGGCCTCAGTTGGGCCTGGAACACGTTTCCTCTTTCTGGGGTTCCCAAATCTATTTGAAGAACATTATCAAGTAGGGGCCCAGCTACATGGCATCTTTTACTTCAGTCTGTGTTTCTGAAGCTGTTGTACTGGGACCAGAGTGCTTCCCTGGAGCCTCTGGCCTGGGTCTGATTGTTCTATGATATTTAAGGCCCACAATGTACCGCCAGCCCACATTTCCAGTCTTGTTTCCTGGAAGAAGACACCATCACTGTCTCCAGACATCTGCTGCCCAGGAATCTCTTACAATTGCCCAAAGTCCATGTCTTTCCAATGCTGTTCTCTTTGCCTAGAATAGTCTTCTGTTTTGGAAAAGTCCTGCACATCTTTTTTTTTTCTTTTAAATTTCATTTTAAATATTTTTGTTGATTTCAGAGAGGAAGGCATAGAGAGAGATAGAAACATCAATTTGAGAGATAATCATTGTTGGCTGCTTCCTGCATGCCCCACACTGGATATCAAGCCTGCAACCCGGGCATGTGCCCTGATGGGAATCCAACTGTGACCTTCTGGAACCAGAGCCACTGAGCCATGCTGGCCAGGCTGCATCTCTCTCTCTCTCTCTCTCTCTCTCTCTCTCTCTCTCTCTCTCTCTCTCTCTCTCTCTCTTTCATCTGTGTGGGTGTGCGCCTAATCAGAATGTCATTGCAGTGACATTCTTTGTTGACTCTGGAAAATAGACAGTTACCCACTCCCTTTCGATACTCTCAGAGCCCTTTTGTCTCTGTTACAGCCCTTATGGTATGCTGTAATTATCCATTTGCACATCTGTCTCTTCCAACCAGATTGTGATGCTATGGACAGCAGAGATCACATATCTCCATGGATTGTCCCTAGAGCTTAACACAGAGATTTCCGACCTTCCTCATCTCATGGCACAAGTAATTACTAAAATTCTCCAGCATACCAAAAATCTATACATATTGCCAATTGGACAAAAAAAATGTTTAATTTTGAGTCATTCCCACTGGAAAGTATTGTTGTGTTGGTTATTGTCATTTTTATTTGATAATTTAAGGGAAAAGAGGCCCACATCCCTGACTAAATAATCAGGTGTTGCATGTTTTAAAAATTCTTGTGGCACACTGGTTGGAAAATCACTGGACTAACACATAGTAGGTATGCAGTGTTGCTTGAAAACCCCTGGCCTAACAAATAGTGACTGGATGAAAAGTTATTTTGCTCCCGTAAAATGGCATTTAGATTGCTGTGCTTTTATGATTAATGTAAAAGGATAAAGTTTAAAGGGGAGAAACTTTGCTAACCTGTTGCAACATACAGCAAGAGATTCTATTGCTTATTTCTGTCCTCATCTGCCATATGGCTCCCCATTCACAAACTGCTCTAGTGAGAATTACTTTTGCAGGTAATTTTCTAATGATTGTCTTGGGATAAACAAATTTATCAGACTTGTTTGACTAATGTATTCAAGGAGGTTCACAGGGGAAAAGATTAATCATCTAAGAAGCAAGCCAGTGTCTGTCATTAGGCGGAAGGGTCCAGAGATGATCAGAGCTGAGCTGGTGGTTGCTATGACTGCAGTACCTTCCTCTCCCTTTGTGAGGTCAACGGCAGCTCCCAAGCTGATTGGCTAAAATTAAATTATCCTACTGACCAACCGTGGGGAGTTAATTTCATCAGAAAGAGGAAAATGGTGGGAAATCCCACCGTGATGCTACAAAGGAATTTTCTTTAGAAACCCACAGAGTCCAAGTTTGCTTTCATTAGAATTAATATGTTTCTCCTAATGAAATAATTTAAGGGAAGCAGACAATAGCATTAACCTGCTATTTTGTAGATCCATATAAGCTTTCATCTGGTTTGTCCTAAAATCAACTCTCAAAGAAAAGTAACCTTTATTTTCCTGTAATATCCTCATAACCAAAGACTGTCATCCTGTGTGTGTTTTTATAATGGAGATAAGCTAATTGCGAAAAGTGTAAAAGGAGCTGGCATAGTTAAAGGCCTTTGCGTGCAGGTCTCCTGCCCTGTAGACTTAGTGGGCACAAACAGCTTCAAGGAGGACCATTGACCTTTGGATTGGGAGCATCACTGGGACTGACTTTGAAGGGGATCCTGCCTTCCGAAAGGTTCATTCCTAAGAAGTTGTATGTGGCCCATGCTCTGGTTTTCCACCTGGTACATCCTTTGTTCTAGGAATTAATCACCACTGACCTCGCATATTGTAGTTATTTCTGGCAGGAAAGATGCAGAGTTCATCTTGAAAGCGAGCATGTGTCTATCTGCAGCCTGTGCTGAGTCGTAAGTCCAAGTGGATGTGAAATACAAACCAAGGAAAACCAACCCAAGATTTATTAGTTTCCTTAGCTAGTCTGTGACCACGGAAATGTTATGTGATTAAGAAACAAATGGAAAAAGACCCACTATTGATTCAGTTCTGGACATTCTGCATGATTCTATCTGTAAGATCATCAAATCAGTGTTTCTTTCTTTATTTTTCTTTATTGATTAAAGTATTACATATGTGCCCTTATCCCCCCATTTCCTCCCCCCCTCCCCGCACTCATGCCTCACCCCCTGGTGTCTGTGTTCATTGGTTAGGCTTATGTGCATGCATACAAGTCCTTTGGTTGATCTCTCCCTCTTACCCCCACTCTCCCGTACCTTCCCTCTGAGGTTTGATGGTTTGATCGATGCTTCTCTGTTTCTGTATCTGTTTTTTCCCCCCATCCATTTATGTTGTTCATTATATTCCACCAATGAGTGAGGTCATGTGATATTTATCTTTCTCTGACTGGCTTATTTTGCTTAGCATAATGCTCTCCAGTTCCATCCATGCTATTGCAAATGGCAAGAGTTCCTTCTTTTTTACAGCAGCATAATATTCCATTGTGTAGATGTACCACAATTTTTTAACCCACTAATCAGCTGATGGGCACTTAGGCTGTTTCCAAATCTTAGCTATGGTGAATTGTGCTGCTATGAACATAGGGGTGCATATATGCTTTCTGTAAAGCAATGTTTCTTAAAGTTCACATTAATTTGTTGCAGTGAATTCAGTTATGTCCTGAGGGGCGCATAAAGAGCCACCCCAGTACCCCTTTCTGAGAGCCATGTGGCAGGAGCTGGGGATCAATACTTACTCCAAGCAGCATAAAAACATGCCAAGCAACCCTTTCAAGCAGGAAGCCCTGTAGGAGTTCCTCAGAGGAAGAGAAGAGCTCCATGGGCTGAAGCCCTCCAGGTCCAGGTATTTCTCCCAGGGGATGGGAAAAAGATTAAGAGATCACCATCATGAACAGTCAGCAACTCTCCCTCATAATACTCGTGATGTTAAGCATATCTGTTGAGTGTTTGTCCTCTTTCAGCCACAGCACTCATTTACCTCCCTACCATACTCCTAAAGAATCAGTTATCCTATATAATAAAATAATAATATGCAAATTGATCCTAATAGCAGAACCACTGGGAATGACTGGTCACTATGACACACAGTGACCACCAAGGGGCAGACACTCAATGCAGGAGCTGTCCCCTGGTGGTCAGTGTGCTCCCACAGGGGGAGCTCTGCTCAGCCACAAGCCAGGCTGAGAGCTGCCAGCACAGCGGTGGTGGCGGGAGCCCCTCCTGCCTCCTCAGCAGCGCTAAGAATGTCTGACTGCAGCTTAGGCCTGCTCCCTGCTGGCAAGTGGACATCCCCCGAGGGCTCCCAGGCTGCCAGAAGGATGACTGACTGCCAGCTTAGGCCTGATCCCCTAGGAAGTGGGCCTAAGCCAGCAGGTGGATATCCCCCAAGGGGTCCCAGACTATGAGAGGCCACAGGCCATGCTGGGCTGAGAGATCCCCTGAGTGCACAAATTTTTGTGCACTGGGCCTCTAGTTTTACGATAATCATTATCATCACATTATAATTAACTTGAGAAAATTGGGGTCTCAGAGACTAACCTACCGAAATTCATACAATTTATAAATGGGGGAGTCAGAATTCCAATTTTTGTCTCCTTGTTAGCATTTTTGGCATAGTCTCTGGATAATTTACCTAAGTATTATCATAATTACATGTTTTGTTACCTTTTTTTCACTTGTTATTCTATTCATTTAATAATAACTTTTGATAACTACATACTATTTCATTGAGTGACTTACCACCATTTACTTCACATTTCATTACTGCTGAACTTTAACGGTTTTGAAAATTTGGACACACTTTGTAAGTCTTTTATTTCTGTCCATATTTAGGCTATTTCTAGAAATGAGAGGGTATGAAGGCTCTTTAAAAAGCTATGTTGTCAAATTCCCTCTTGTCAAGAGTATGAGAATACTCAATTTACCCCGTTCCTGCCAGCCCCAGGGAGAAAAATCATTAAAAGAAAACAAAAACAAATAAACAAACCAAAAAAACAAAGACAAAAATTCCCAAAACAGAGAGCAAATAATATGGATTGATATGCAACAATAAGTTTCCTGTTTCAATATGCCTTTCTTGATCACTAATTCATTTATTTGTTAAAAACACTTAATGAACTTCTGTTGATTTTGGACTATATCAGTGGGCTAATTAGGTAAGCGATGATCCATGTGCTTACTAATTCTATTTAAATATTTTAATTAAAAATGCCACTATAGAAACACATGGCAGAAAGACTGATTCGAGGGAAGAAAGATTTGAAGAAGGGAGACCAGGTTTGGGTGCTATATTAATAGAATGACTAAGGTAAGTGTTCAGCAACTGAGCCACTTAAAAGAGTGACAATGAAATCCTTAACTCTAGTGTAATTTCCTTATCGTGAAGTTAGCAAAAATCCCCATCCCAGGCAGTTAAGTTTGTTAAGAACTTTGCAGGTATGAGTGAGATTTTCAACATTCACCTCACATGTCTTTGTATCCCAAACTCTTAATACTGTGACTGTTGTGTTGTCATGTTGAATAGCTTCAAATGTAGGTAGCCTTTTCAAGCAGGAGTGACGTGGCTGTGATGAGAGATGTTGAAATTTGAGTTTTGGTGGCATAAAAATAAAACTGAGACAGCTTTGTCTCATGGCTTCCTGGTATGGAAGGGGAGATGGTCATCCATTCTCCCATTTCTGACTACAGTGCAAGCATCATATTGCCAGACAGTTTGTTCTAGAGTAGGGCACTATTCAGATGTCACCTATTTAATCTTACATTATTATGAATAATACTTGAAAGTGGTCCTGTGGTTGTACAATCAAGTATTCTCATCTTAGAGAGTTAGCTGTGATGAAACCATTCACAGTCTGGGTTTCTCCACACCATTATTTGACACGAAAATAGCTATAAAACAGAAAATGTGTTTATTCTAAGGTCATGCATGCTAGGTATATAGCTCAGTGCCTGGCACAGTGTAAGGGCTCAGACAATATTTGCCGCTTATGTTATTTACATTATAACTATTAATTTATAATTATTTATTATTAAATTTGTTGAAGTGGGATTTTTCTCCTCTCCTGTTTCAAAGGCACCTGGTAGTGGAAAGGAGAACAGAATGGCACCACAGATGAAAGAGTAGGCAGGATCCAGCAGGGAGCTAGTCTTAGGGCAGGTCTGCAGCCAACAAGTGCAGCAGAAGAAGCAAGAATAGAGGTTGATGAGGGGGGCAGAAGGGAGAGCAACGGTTAACTGGGTTAACTGTGTGGACAGGAAGAGCGAGCAGTTCAGGGGAAAAACTGAAGAAATGTTAGCAAGTCAGGGCTCTGAAGTCCCTAAGGAATTAGCTGCCCCAGGCTAAGCTCTGCTCAGTTTCTAAAGCTAAGGTACTGAAGGCCATGGCAAAAGGTGTGGGGATTTGCAAATGAGAACAGATTGCTCTATTGCTTGAGAGAAACTGAAGGCTGAAGCAAGCTTAGGGATGATGGCTTGATTGACCACTATTTTGTTTCCTTTAAAGCCAGATCAATAACTAAATGTAGAGCTTTCAGCTTGTTAACTGTGTTGAGGGGCCACACTCACTATTGTACACGATATTCAAACAGAAATTTTCTAGATTTGGGGTCTGGGTCTGAGGAGGTAGGGCACTCAGTTACTGCTGAGCTCTTCAGGAGGAGAGAATGGTTTCTGTTGTCTTCCTCTGGTGAGTTTGCTGAATTCTGCCTCAGCTGAGGAAGGAGGAGGCGGCATCTAGCTGGTTTGTGGGTACAGGGGTTGTTGGCCCTCAGGAGGATTGGTGAGTGAAGTCTCCATGGACCAAACTGTGTTGCAGCCAGTCCAGAGCACTGACAAGGTCACTGCACTTGAGGGATGTTCGTCTGCCAGGGGAAGGGACTCTGGTGTGTTCAGGCTTAGACTTAGGACACTGCCCCACTGCCACGTGGCCCGAGGCAAGTCCCTTCACCTCGCTGCACTTCTGGCCTCTACCTCTGTGAAGTGTGGGGACAGAGAAAAGAACCCCTGGGGGCTAAGTCATGATCTGAATACACCTGACCTCTGTGGGCCTGGGGAGTCCCTGGCTCCACAGAAATGTTGGCCGAAATAGGAGGAAGATTGTCCTTGTTGATTGTATTTTCTCTGGCGCAGGACCAAGTATTTGTTTAACTTTTATTTTTTTTTAATTTCCATGCTAAAGCCAGTTAGATAATTTAAACGGACGCTTCCCCTTCATACATTTGTTCATCTGTCCTGGCTGTAAGCTATTCAAGGACAGGGACAGTTTTGAATAGAGAATGGACTTGCATGATTCAGAAGGTACAAAAGGGAAGATGGTGCAGCTTACTTCCCCAGCTACACATTTCCCCTTCCCATTGGCAACCAAATGTTATTGTTTTTTTGTGTCTCCTTCTGGAGTTGCTTTATGCACATGTATCTATCTATCTATCTATCTATCTATCTATCTATCTATCTATCTAATCTAATAAAAGAGTAATATGCAAATTGACCCTCACTCTGTTACACTAAATCCATGCCCACCAGCCAAACCATGCCCACAAGCCAATCAGAGTGACTATATGCAAATTAACCCAGTCAAGATGGTGGCTGGCAGCCATGGAGCTGGAACAAGCAGGAGGCTTGCCACTGCAATGGAAGTCAGTGCTCCCGCATGCCCCAGGGAGGCCCCCAGGGGGCGGAGTCAGGCAGTGGACCCGGGACAGGTGCTCCTGGATGCCCCGAGGAAGCCCCTGGGGGGCGGAGCCAGGCAGCGGACCCAGGATCGCTGCTCCTGCAAGCCCCGTGGAGGACCCAATCTCTCACACGCCTGGTGGAGGCCCCTGGGGGCCCCCAGGGGGTGGAGCCAGGCAGTGGACCCAGGACAGGCACTCCTGGATGCCCCAAAGAGGCTCCAGACCAGACCCCCACTGAGCTGACACACCTGGCGCAGCTATGCCGGCCATGGAGGCTCCCAGTGCAGAGCCACCCTGCCAGCCTCCATCTTGGCTGGGCTAATTTGCATACAGCCACTCTGATTGGCTGGGAGGCATGGCTTGGTTGGTGGGCGTGGCTGTGAGCAGAGGCTCAGTCAGTCTAGGCAGGCATTTGCAACAGAAGCCTCTGGTTTGCTCTAGCTCCATGGCTGCTGGCCTCCATCTTGGTTGGGTTAATTTGCATATAGCTGCTCTGATTGGCTGGTGGGCGTGGCTTAGCTGTCTCAGATCATGGTCAATTTGCATATTACTCTTTTATTATATTAGATGATTTTGCAGGTGTGTGTGTGTGTGTGTGTGTGTAAAATTTCTAGTAGTAGAATTTTTAGGTCAGGGTATATATGCATTTGCAATTTTGATAGATATTGTCAAGTGGCCTTCTATAGACGTTTTATCAGTTGACGTTCTCACCACAATAACTGAGTGTATATTTCCCCACACCTTCACCAACACAAATGTGTATCTTGATGGGAGTCTGAACTTTTATTGGGGCTTATGTTTCTAGATTGGGAAGATCAGGTAAATCTATCCATTTGTGATTGGTATTCATCCTACTGAGTTTCAAAAGCCCAAATTTGGTCATGTTATTCTCCTGCATTATACATTTGTGTGGTCCTCACTACCTTCTGGGTCAAAGACACGTCTGGCATGGTGTGCCAGGCCTTTTATAACCTGGCAGCACGTGCCGACTGAGGATTGGGTTGCATTTCTGCCTTGGATATTGAGAGTGCTTTAAGTATCACAGTTTTGCTTCCAAGTAGTCCCATGGACCAACCCATGTCACATTTCTCTAGCCATGTTGTACTACATATTGTTTCCTTAATTCTTTGAAAGTTGAGGGAAAGTTCTCCAGACTTATGTACAAATTAATTGGCTTTCAGTTAAAATCAGGCAAGCAAAGATCCAAAACATTGTCAATTTGAAAAATCACAGTTATATAAGCCTCATAGTACTGCATCTCATCTTGGTACTAGGGTATAATGTTTTCCTTAATCTTACAGAATACTAATGGAAATGTCTCTGTATTGTGTGTGTGCATGTGTGTGCATGCCTGTGATATATGTGGCCTGTTGGTGGCCAGGATACCTGATGAAGAGTGCAGCAATGTCAGGGTTAGCTTAGGCTGATATATAGTCCAGACCACTCAACTTTCAACCCTGGCTTCATATTTGCCTTTCAACCCTTGACACATTATTTAGCATTCTTTTATCTGTAGAATGGGTTGATGATAATACACTCAGGAGATAATTTGAGGGTGAAATGAGTGAATAATGTAAAGTGCTTTGGCACATAGCAAATGTTCAATATGTGATAGTGATTGTTATTATCAAGCCACTCTACATGATATTGGGAGTGCTTAACAGGTGAGAAAGAGTGTACTATGAATAAATCCTGGGTTGGGGTGTGGTAGTGAAAATGAATGTGCACCAGTTCTCACCTCCTCAGAGAAGCCTGGAGATGTATTGGCTGGATAAGGGGAACTAGATGACATTTGGAGAAGAGCAGGCCCTAAGGGATGAACCCAGGCTGTGGCAAGAAGCGTGGCCAGAGCGTGAGTAGGTTTCAGGAGAGTGCAGGTGGGAATGGGTTGTCATGGCCAAACTGCTAGAACCCATGCCAACATTTTGGGGCTGGGCTCTCAGTAAAAAAGGACACAAGAAGGCAGATTTGCAGGCCTGGAGGAACTGTACAGCTCACAACTCAGACAAAGGGCTAGGTTCCATACTGTATAAAGAAATCTACAAGGCAATTTAAAAAGCCCAAAACCCCTATAAAAAGTGAGTGTGGGATATGGACAGTTTGCAGGGGAAAAAGAAAAAGAGAGAGAAATGGCTCTTAAGCATATGAAAAATTACTCAGTCCCACTCATAAAAAAGGAAATTCAAATTATGATGATAATGAAATTCATTTTTCACCTATCAGATTGCAAAAGAATTTTATCAGATTGTAAAAGAATTTGATAACACTGAGAAATGGCTCTCTGACAACTGGCACAACTTCTGTAGATAGAAATTTGTTAATATCTATCAAAATTTAAAATGCATATGCCTTTGATCTGGCAGTTCCACCTGTAGTAATATATGCACTCAAATGTGTGAAATAATCTATGAAAAAGATTATTAATGAGTCATTGTTTGCAGCAGTAAAGTTTTTAGACCATTTTGAAAGTATACTAACAGAACTGGATAAATAAATAATGAGGCATCAATTTAATGAAATACTAACAGCTGTAAATAAGATTGAGGAAGTACTTTGATTATAGATACAAACTCCAAGATTTCTTCTTTAATGAAAAAGAGCCAAGTGCAGAAAAGCATGCCTAGTAAGCTTCTATTTATATTTAAATAAAGGGGAGGAGCCTATATACATATACTTACTACTGTATGTACATATGCAAATGCATAAAATAGATAATCTGCCTCTTAAAGGGGGAATTGGAAATTGAGGATTGGGGGATAAGTAACAGAGGAATTTTCTACTTTGTATCATTTTGTTGTATTTGAATTTTGAACTATATTAATTCATTGTCTATCAATCTTTTAAAAATATATAAATACTACCAATCCATGAACATGGTATATTCTTCCATGTTTAGGTCTTCCTCTATCTCTTTTCAATGTCCTGTAGTTTTCTGAGTAGAGGTCTTTTACTTCTTTAGTTAAGTTTATTCCTAGGTATCTTAATTTTTTTGGTGCAGTGGTAAATGGGATTGCTTTTTTAGTCTCTCTTTCTATAAGATCACTATTGGTATATAGAAATGCCATAGATTTCTCGGCATTAATTTTGTATTCTGCTACATTGCCAAATTCATTTATTAAGTCTAATAGTTTTTTAATAGAGTCTTTTGGGTTTTTTATGTACAATATCATGTCATCTGCAAATAAGGACAGTTTTACTTCTTCTTTTCCAATTTTAATGCCTTTTATTTCTTCTTCTTGTCTAATCGCGATGGCTAATACTTCCAATACTATATCGAACAAGAGTGGTGAGAGTGGACATCCCTGTCTTGTTCCTGTTCTAAGGGGAAATGGTTTTAGTTTTTGCCCATTGAGTATGATGTTGGCTGTTGGTTTGTCATATATGACTTTTATTATGTTGAGATATGATCCTTCTATTCCCACCTTGCTGAGAGTTTTTATCAAAAATGGGTGTTGGATTTTGTCAAATGCTTTTCCTGCATCAATTGATATGACTGTGGTTTTTATCTCTCAATTTGTTTATGTGATGTATCACGTTTATTGATTTGCGGATATTGTACCATCCTTGCATCCCTGGGATAAATCCTACTTGGTCATGGTGTACGATCTTTCTGATGTACTGCTGTATCTGGTTTGCTAAGATTTTGTTGAGGATTTTGGCATCTATGTTCATGAGGGATATTGGTCTGTAATTCTCTTTCATTGTGTTGTCTCTATCTGGTTTTGGTATTAGGGTAATGCTTGCTTCATAGAATGAGTTTGGGTGTGTTCCTTCCTCCTGAATTTTTTGGAGTAGTCTCAGGAGGACAGGTTTTAGCATGTTCATGGATTTAGCAACATCATTAAAATGTCCATACTATCGAAAGCAATCTATAAATTCAATGCACTTCCCATTAAAATACCAACAGCATATTTTACAGACTTAGAACGAACTATCCAAAAATTCATCTGGAATAAAAAAAGACCCTGAATAGCTAAAGCGATGCTGAGAAAGAAGAATAAAGTAGGTAGGATCTCCATACCAGACATCAAGCTATACTACAAAGCCACTGTTATTAAAACAGCTTGGTACTGGCACAAGAACAGACATATAGATCAATGAAATAGAATAGAGAATCCAGAAATAGACCCAAACCACTATGCCCAATTAATATTTGATAAAGGAGGCAAAAGCATACAATGGAGTCAAGACAGTCTCTTCAATAAATGGTGTTGGGAAAATTAGACAGATACATGCAAAAAAATGAAACTAGACCACCAACTTACACCATACACAAAAATAAACTCAAAATGGATAAAGGACTTAAACATAAGACGGGAAACCATAAAAATACTAGAGGAATACACAGGCAGCGAAATTGCAAACATGTGCCAAAGGAATTTCTTCACTGATACTGCTCCTAGGGCAACAGAAGCTAAAGAGAAAATAAACAAATGGGACTACATCAAAATAAAAAGCTTTTGCACAGCAAAGGAAACCATCAACAAAACAACAAGAAAGCCCACTGCATGGGAGAACATATT
>PVJC01022864.1:0-26923 GCA_004026665.1 Murina feae
GAGCTGAGCTGAAGGGCTCAGCTTCACTTTCGCTCCTGCCGCAATGGAAAGGGCTGTTTACTCAGGTCCGTGAGTGGCGGCCGCCATGTTGGCTGGGCTAATTTGCATACAGCCGCTCTGATTGGCTGGTGGGCGTGGCTTACCCTGTCTCGGAGAAACGGTTAATTTTAATATTTCGCTTTTATTAGTTTAGATGTTTAAGAATCTAAATTGTCTTATTAGTAAGATCTATATAACAGCTCACACTGAAATGCTAAGAAAATTGTATACTCACATGCCAAGCTCCACCAGGTGGGCCTTTACCAAGAACTAGGTGAGGGATATAATGATGTTGTTCTAATTTCCAATGCAAAACTGATGGATAGTCATACCCAAAGTCAGCATCTGGATGAAGGAGTGTATCAAAGAGTACTGCAACTGGATTGGATGATCGGCCTTCAAGGCCCTCAGACAAGTATTCTAAGTCCTGAATGAATTTAAAATAAAAATAAAAAGGGCAGATAGAGTTTGAAAAAAAAAAACAAACACAAATCACTGCTATCATAACAAAAGTGAAGGCCATTACTCTAAAGCCAGCATTTCCCAGAGAGTGTGCTGCACAACACTGGTGTCCCTTGAGATCTTAACAGATTCTTTGGTCAAATATGGGAAAGGCAGGTCTCAACAAATCTAATCTGATCCTTTTACTGCAAAACCTGAAGATGACTAACCTGATAATATGCCTTAATATGTCTACAGTGACACTGCAGTAATAAAGGCAGCCCTTTCCAAACGCATTTGAGCATACAGCACCTATAAAACTTTATCAGGAAATCATTTGGGAAATTCTACTTTTATCAAGTCAGGAAAATAAATAAAAGTAAGCAGAATGTATTTACAAATCTAAAATTAAAATGATAGAAAGTGTTATTAGAAAGATTTTCAATTAAACACAATGTTTATATAAGCTGAATTAATCTATTCAGTATAAAAAATTAAAAGGATTGAAATGATACCTGATCAACAAGGGAAAGATGTCTTGCTTCTTGTAATTTACTCTGTAAGATTGCATTGGGATGTATTGCTTCTGATGATAAGTATGGTCGGTAGCCTGACAACATGTAAGAAAGGCAGATCCCTGAGGGTCCATTTCCTATTTAAAAAAAAAAAAAAGAGAGAGAGAGAAGGTGCAGAGGGTCTGTCACGCATCACACACCTCTTCCTTGGCTTTCCTCCTCCTTCCCACGTGGCTTTTCCTCACCAATTCTGCCTTCTCTAAACTATGGAAACCACGGAGTCACCAAGACTTTGACTTTTGCCTTCACTCCTGGTTTCTGTGGGGAGTCTCATCTACTCAAAGGCTCAACTCTCTATGCTAGCGATTCCCAAAATTAGATCTCCAGGCTGATCTCTTCCCCAAAAATACACTTCACATTTCCATATGCTACTTCTTTACACCACCTGACAGGCCCATAACAACTTAATCAAAATGCATTCAAAGCAAATCCATGCATCCCTTCATTTAGCTGCCCTCTCCTCCTTCTCCCCATGTCATGAGCAAAATCCTAAACTACTCAGCCTCTGGTTCTACACCGATTTTGTCATCAATATTCATTCGGTTGTCTTTGCTTTCCTCCCATACTTTCACTCAGAAGTCAAGTCTCCCCCTACTTCTCCTCAAGTTCACCTGCTCCAAAACCATTCCACACTCCGATGGTTTTGGTAATACATGGTCTTCAGCATGTTGCTTCCTCTACTTTAAAGGCCTTAACTGCTTGTTCCTGACTACCCAGCATTCTCTATGTTCTGGTCTCAACCATCTTTCCAGTCCGATCTCCTAATGCCGTCTTCCATATTTTTTCATGCTTTAACTGAAACCAAACAGCATTTGTCATTGAAATATTTCCATTTCCACAGTCCCCTTAGTCTGAGTTTACTACCTCTCTATTATCCACATCCATCAAAAACTGAATCCCACTGGGACAGCTGCTAGCCATAGGGGAAAAAAACCCTAGTCGTCACCTAATACGTTGTGCCAAATAAGCTCAAAGATGTAAATATGAAAAGTAAAATCATAAGAATATTAGTAAAGTGGGTGATACTTCTACTTATAATGCTAGCGTGGGAAGTGTTTAGGCATGACATAGAACTCAAAAGACAGAGAGTAAAGTAAACCTTTTGCCTTCATACAAATTATTAACAACTGACAAGTAGTGGGAATGAAGATCTGAGGAAAAGAACTTATTTCCTTGAATTAAAAAGAGACAAAACTCAAGAAGAGAAGTCATGATAACATCAACAGCTACAGAAAAAGCATTTGACAAAACTCAACACCTATTCATGATAAAAACTCTCAGCAAATTACAGAGAGAAGGAAATTTCCTCCACTTGAAAAGGAATATCTACAAAATACCTACAGCTAATGCCATACTCAGTGGTGAGAAATTCAGTGCTTTTCCTCTAACATCAACAACAGGACAAGGATGTCTCTTTATACCATTCCTACTCAACACACATCTTGATGGAAGTCCTAGATAATGCTGTAAAGACAAGAAAAGGAAACTCTATAGCCCAAGTCAAGTACCCGCTGAGTCCCACAGAGTAACTGCTCTGTGGCCTTGGGGATCAGGAGGAAAGAAGGAAGTTCCCTACGTTCTGGAAACGTTCAGGATATTCCCAACAAGGAAAAGGCCTATGACATGCCCAGCAAGAACACAAGAGAGTGAAATGGAACAATTCCTAAACTTGGGTCACACCTCCTTTGCTGAGTAGCTTGTTAAAATACAGATGGCCAGCCCTAGCCAGTTTGGCTCGGTGGATGGAGTGCTGGCCTGTAGACTGAAGGGTCCCAGGTTCGATTCCGGTCAAGGGCATGTACCTTGGTTGCGGGCACATCCCCAGTGAGAGGTGTGCAAGAGGCAGCTGATTGATGTTTCTCTCTCATCGATGTTTCTGGCTCTTTATCCCCCTCCCTTCCTCTCTGTAAAAAATCAATAAAATGTTAAAAAAAAAAAAAAAATACAGATGGCCAACCCAGCTGGTGTGGCTCAGTAGTTGAGTGTCAACCTAGGAACCAGGAGGTCACAGATGATTTCCAGTCAGGGCACACACTCAGGTTGTGCGCTCAATCCCCAGTGTGGGACGTGCAGGAGGCAACCAATGATTCTCTATCATTGATGTTTCTATCTCTCTCTTCCTCTTCCTTCCTTTCTGAAATCAATAAAAAATACAGATGGCCAAGCCGTGACCCCAGTGGTCCAGCTTCAGTAGAGCTGGGGTGAGAGCCCAGACATCTGTGTGGTTAACCAGCTAACCAGGAGGAAAATAAATAAATAAATAAATAAAAACAAGAAAAGGAAATAAAAGGTATACAGATTGGGGAGGAAGACATAAAACTCTCTTTGTTCACAATGCCATGATTATCTATGTAGAAAATTCCAAAGAATTGAAAAACCTCCTGGAACTAACAGGTAATTATAGCAAGGTTGCAAGATACAGAAAGAAGGCAGGTACTTTCCTATGTATCAGCAATGACAAGCAGAACTTGACATGCAATGCACAGCACTGCTTATATTTGCTCAGAAAAGAAAAATACTTGGATATAAGTCTAGAATAACACATTTAAGATGTGAGGAAAACCACAAAAGTAATGAAATTAAAGTCTATCTACACAGATGGAAAGATAGAACATGCTTATGAACAGGAAGACTCAATCTTGTTAAGATGTCAGTTCTTCCCAACTTGAACTACAGAATCCAAATCAAAATCTCCAGCAAGTTACTCTATGGGTATGGCAAACTGGTTCTAAAGTTTAAGTGGAAAATCCAGAATAGCCAGCACAATATAGAACAAAATAAAGACTGAAACCATCCAACTTCAAATCTTACTATAAAACTAGTCAGCAACACAGTGTGGGAAAAAATGAAAGGATGAAATCAATGGAAAACAATAGAGAACCCAGAGATCTTCACAAGGATAGTCAACTTATTTTTGACAAGAAAGCAAGGGCAATCCAATGGTGGTAAGTGTTTTCAATAAATGGTACAAGAACAGGTGTACATGCACACATCAAGATATAAATCTGGATATTAACCTTACTAGAGGCCTGGTGCACAAAATTCGTGCATAGGTAGGGTCCCTAGGCCTGGCTGGAAATCAGAGCTGGCTGGGGCCTCCCTTTCCCGGCTGCTGGCAGGGGCCTCAATGGACTCCAAACAGATCACAGATGTAAATATAAGATGCAAAATAATAAAACTTCTAGAAGATAACAGGAGAAAATTTAGATGACCTTTGGTTTTGGTGATGAATTTTAATGAGTTTTTTAAAACTAAACATAGTCTTACCAGGTGATCCAGCAATTACATTCCTTTGTTTTTACCCAAATGAGTTGAAAACTTAATGGCCATGCAAAAATCTGCATGTTTATAGCAGCTTTACTCATAATTGTCAAAAATTGGAAGCAATCAAGATGTCATTCAATTAGTGAATGGATAAGCAAATTATGAAACATCCATACAATAGAAAACCAATACATACATTAAGGAAATTCACTCTTTACTAGTATCTATGCTCAGGCTGGTGGTGCTACTGCAAAGAGTAATGTATTAGGTTAAACTACACTCATTGGCTAGCTGAGACCAAACAGAAACAGATTGTTTGGGGAGAGTGAGTTGGGCAGGTACAGAGGAAGGTGATTTTTCCTGACTCTCCTATAGCCAAGCTAGGACAAGAAGCCAGGATTCCTTGACTCTCAAGATATCAAGGATGGAAACCAGGGTGGATGTAAGTTGGAAAATGGTACACAAGGTAAGATGCTCAAACCTCAGAAGGAAGGTAGGGAAAGGTAGGGGTAAAGGGGAAAGATCAACCAAGAGAACTGGATGCATGCATATAAGCATAACCAATGGATGCAGACAACAGAGGGTGAGGGTGAGGGCAGGAGAGGGGGGATGGGGGAGCAATGGGGGAATAACCACACATTTGTAATACCTTAATCAATAAAAAAAAAAAAAGGAATATTCTGGATGAGAAACGGTGCAGAAACGCCTTTATCCTCTACCCTAGAGGGGAATCTGTATAGAACTGTAGTGCTCTCTTCCTTCCTTCTTTCACTGAGTCTCCCACATGCTGGTCAGAGGAGAGTACTTTTCTCTCTTTCCCACTGACTTTGAAACAAAATATAGATTGTCTTCATTAACAGGACATTGTCATAAAATCACCACAAATGACATTATCTATTAATAAGGAATGTGCAAATTAGCCAGGACACCGTAATGCCACCACCAATCTACAAGCAGCGGAGAGCTACAGGAGGGCAGGGCGGAGAGCTACAAGGGGGGAGGGTGGCCAGCTGAGACAAGCTGCAGCGAGCTACTTGTACACAAATTCGTACACAGGGATACTAGTTTTAAAATAATAGAGCACTATCAATCCTTAATGAATGGATGTTGTGCTGCATTGTAACACAGGACCTCAATTAGGTAAACCATTTACTCTCTCCAAAGATTTGGTTATTGGTTGTTTTAAGATATTAAACCTAATAATACTTTTCAATAAAATCCTAAGAACTTGTAACTATGTAACTGTAAATATATAAAAGCAGTAAGGATCACAACTAATTTTAAGAGATATAATGCAATAACTTACCTATTACTACCACAGGCAAAGTCAGTGATGAATCTTCAAGTAAAGAAGTTTCTTCAACTAAGGGCATTGCTTTAACTTTTCGCCCCAAATTATCACCAAAATATTGAACTAAGGAATTATAAATCTCTCCTTCGGTTTCAGTGTCACCATAGTTTCTTTTTAAAAACAAACATGGAACAAAAACAAGAGATATATAGTTAATACAGCCTTTATAAAAATCTCTTTATTCAGATTTTATTTAGGCACCAAAAAAAAAATTCCAGTTCCATAAAAGGAGAAAATCCTTCTGATTAATGCTTTCAAATCAGTAACTTAGCTACATGTCAACCTACACCATTTTGAATGTCAGAAATCCTAAATAGCTGCCAATGTCTCTCTATAGGTAAGTCCTACATAAGATAAGTCCCAAATGAGAAACTGTCTCTACAATGACCAAAGACATAGGATCATATGGAGATTTTTAATTTTCTGAGATTGCGTGGGAGTGGATAGTTTCTTTTTTACTTTTCTTTCATTAATAGAAAGGACATTAGAGGCAGTATATTTAAAACAAAGGTCACAACTAATATATGTATTTTAAAATATATTTTATTGATTTTTTACAGAGAGGAAGGGAGAGGGATAGAGAGTTAGAAACATCGATGAGAGAGAAACATCGATCAGCTGCCTCCTGCACACCCCCCACTGGGGATGTGTCCACAACCAAGGAACGTGCCCTTGACCGGAATCAAACCTGGGACCCTTGAGTCCGCAGGCTGACGTTCTATCCACTGAGCCAAACCGGTTAGGGTCACACCTAATATTTTAAGGAAAAGTTACTGTACCTATATTGTGAATTTCGATACAAGAAATGAGGTTTATGTATTTTTTTTCTCAGAGGTACTGAAATATGGAAAGATCTTAATGCTGGTTTCCAATCTACCTTCTTTCCCAACTGCCTTCCTAGAAACCAGTTTTAACATTCTGACATGCTCATGCAATAAATGGACTAACGTTAAACATCTTTTCATGTGCCATTTATATAGCTTCTTTGGAGAAAGTCAAATTCTTTGCCCACTTTCAAATTGGATTCTTTTATTGTTGAGCTTTAAAAAAACTTCATATAAGTCCCTTTTCAGATATGACTTACAAATATTTTCTTCCATTCTGTGTTGCCTATTCACTTTATGTTATCCTTTTTTAATCACAAAAGTTTTACCTTTTGATCAAGTCCAATTTATTTTTTCTTTTGTTGCTATGCATTTGGTGTCCTATCTAAGAAACCAATACCTAAAGTCATAAAAATTTACTCCAATGCTTTCTTATACAAGTTTTATAATTCTAGTTCTTACATTTAGGTTTTTCATTCATTTTGAGTTAATTTTTGGATATGGTGTGAGGTAGGAGTCCAACTTCATCATTTTGCTTGTGGATATTTGTCCTAGCACCATTTGTGGAAGAGACTATTTCTCCTTTGACTCAAGATACCATGGAAAACCAAGTGTCCATAAGCATAAGGATTTATTTCTAGACTCTCAATTTTTGGCCGAGTTCTGTGCAATTCCATATACTTTTCTGGGGGGAAAAGGCAGCTATAATTTTGATAGAATTGCACTGACTTTGTAGATCAATTGAGAAATACAGCCGTAGGTTTATGGTTGTTTATATGGTAAATAATATGATAAATAATACAAGAATAAACTTCTGAGTGCTCACAACTGCAAACCTATGTTTGCCCACCCCGTATACTAAGGTTCTTCCTTTTCTTTTACTTGGGCCTTCTTCAAGGATTCTCAGCGAGGGTCTGTGGTGTCACGTGTTCAGGTCTTACATTTCCTTTTGAAAAAATCGCTCCTACTTAGGAATGGAATAAAACACCGTTCTGGGGAGGGCTGTGCCCTCGGTTTAACAACTGCTGGCCGGAAGCCGAGGGTGCTCCCCCATGGCCTGGGCGTAAGTCCAACCCGAGCAAGCGGCCTGAGCAGCTCCTGGGTGCGCAACTGCACCTGTGACCGCGGCCCTGGCACCCGTGGGTGCCCCCCCCCCATGGCCTGGGCGCAAGTCCTGCCCGCACAGGCGGCCTGAGCAGCTCCCGGGGCGCGGCAGTCACATGCGTCCCTGCGCTGGCGCTTTCTTCACCCGAGCTTGGGAGTTTGGTCCTCAAACTTCAGCGAACATCCTGGTACCTTCCTCTGCCCCGAGCTCAGGCCACCTACGTCCTACCGGGCCCGTTTCAGACCTCTTGGCCGTTTTGCATTTGACAAATGAAAGCTTTCCCGTGGCCATTCTGGGCTCCGGTGCGTGGCGGCGCGGTGCCCGGCCCGAGGGAGACCCCGAGGGACCCCGAGCCCGCTTGCTCCGCACCGACCGACCTGCCCCCGAGTCCTGGCCTCCAGACGCACCCCGAAAACTCGGCTCCTCCGCCTCGCAGTCACGTAGTGAATCGGGCGTTTCGTCAGGAAATAGCAATCTCGGGGGGCGGGTCGCCCTCCCCGGAAACTGCCGCTGAGCAGCGCCGGGAGCCGGCCTGCGGGGCTGAGCGCGTGACCGTGGCCCGGGCGGCGGGGCCGCGGGCAGAGGGGAGGCCGCGCGGGAGAGGCGCCGCCTGCCCAGCCCGGCCCGGCGCCCGCCCGCATCCTCCCGCCTCCCCGCGGGAAGTCACCTGAAATGCCCGGACAGCGAACAGCGGCAGCACCACACGGGCATGGAGCGCGGGCCCCGCCGCCGCCTCCCCCGCGGGGCCGCCCGGCGGGGTCGGGGGTCGAGGGTCGGGGGTCGCGATGCCCGAAAGCCACGGGGGAGCGGCCGGCGCAGCTGGGCGCCGAGGTTCGGACCCAGCTTCCGCTCCTGCGGCGGACCCGACGCCGAGGGGGACGCTCCGGACGCCGCGGAGGGCGGGGCGGCGCCTCCTCGCAGGTGCGGGGCCCGCGATTGGCGCGGCGGGGAGGCGGAGCCTCGGGCGCTAAGGACAGACGGGCCCCGCCCCTCGCCGGACTCGGCCACGGGCGCCGCCTTCTGCGGAGCCGCTGGGACGCTGGACGCCGCTGGGACCCTGGCTGGGGGCGGGGCCGGTGGGGTGACGGACCGGGTGAGGCCGCGGGGAGGCTGGGGGCGGGGCCACGGGGTGACGGGCGGGGCGGGGCCGCGGGGAGGCTGGGGGCGGGGCCACGGGGTGACGGGCGGGGCGGGGCCGCGGGGAGGCTGGGGGCGGGGCCACGGGGTGACGGGCGGGGCGGGGCCGCGGGGTGAAGGGGCCGCAGGGTGAAGGGGCCGCGGGGTGACCGGGCCGCGGGGTGACGGGGCCGCGGGCCCGCTGGACTGCTTTCCTCTGCAGCGTCACCGGCCGCCTTTTTTCCAGATGCCGGTGGACAGGGGAGGCCAGTGAGCCGGTGTGCACGGGGCAGGGTCACGGGGTCAGGACACCAGCGCGAGGTGACGCCCTTTCCAGGAGGCTGTTTCCGCGCCGCCCCCCCCCCCATTCTCTCACTGGCACGCAGCCCGCATAGGGGTAAGGGGTAGGGGGAGAGCCGGGGGCCGGGGTTCAGGGGCCTCCGGGAGCGGAGGCGGCACGTGACCGAGAGCAGCGGACGTGACCGAGAGCAGCGGACGTGGGAGACTGCACGTGGCACAGTGGGCGGTGTCTGGTTGGTGGGAGCATCGGAAGGTCGTGGTTCTCTGGGCCCATGTGGGTGGGTGTTTGGAGCGTCCTCCAAGCAGGAAGGGCCCCGGGTTCGATTCCTGGTCAAGGGCACAGGCCTAGGTGCAGGTTAGCTCCTGGCCCCAGGTTGTGGTGCCTTTGGGAGTGATGTTCCTCACTCCCTCCCTTCCGCTCTCTGAAAAGCAGTGGAAAAATATCCTCAGGTGGGAATTTAAAAGAGGCTGTGGTTCCTGCTGGTGTGGCTCAGTGGTTGAGTGTTGACCTATGAACCTGGAGGTCGCCCTTTGATTCCTGGTCAGGGCACATGCCCAGGTTGAAGGCTTGATGCCCAGTAGGGGGTGTGCAGGCGGCAGCCAATGAGATCAATGTTTCTCTCTAATCATTGTTTCTATCTCCCTCTTCCTTCCTCTCTAAAAAAGTAAATTTTTTAAAAATTTAAATTAAAAATAAAAGGGTTGCTGCTTTCACCACAGGGTGGCTCCTGGAGGAGGCAGCAGGTGAGGGTTGAAGAATAAATAAATATCCCCGGCTGCTGTGCACCAAAAGGTTGACAGTTTGATATCCGGTGGGGGCACACGGGGCACCTTGTGGAAGGCAGTGATGGTCTGCTCGCACATCGCTGTTTTTGTCTCTGCCCTTCTCCCTCTCGCTCTAATCTTAACTAATAAAAGCGTAATATTAAAATTAACCGTTTCTCTGGGAGGGGGGTAAGCCACGCTCACCAGCCAATCAGAGTGACTGTATGCAAATTAACCCAGCCAACATGGAGGCCGCCGCTCACGGACCTGAGTAAACGGCAGCTTCCATTGCAGCAGGAGTGAAACCGAAACTGTTTGCAGCCCTTGGTGGGGCAGGCTCCAAAACATGTTTGCAATAATGTATCAATCATAGAATCCTCGGGAGCTGAAGGAAACAGCAGGCTTGGCCTGATTAAGAGTAACAATGTCTCATTATAGAAGCGCCGTAAAGCAGAGGAGGTTTCGTTACCTCAGCCTACCTCAGCTTAAAGGAATAGCATCAATTATAGAAGATAAACAAACCCTGGAAACCTGCGTCCAGCCAGCCTTGCTGGGACATTGGGTCAATGGGAGATGTGGGCAGCCTGAAAGCACCCCTCAGCCCATCACCCACGCTGGCCACAACCCAATGGGGTGAGGGACATTACTGGGGGGCTTGGCCAGTCTGCACACAGCCATCAGCCCCTCACCCAGTCTGGCCAGGCACGCCAGCAGGTGGACATCCCCAGAGGGGTCCCAGGCTGTGAGAGGGCACAGGCTGGGCTGAGGGACCCCCTGAGTGCACAAATTTTTGTGCACCGGGCCCCTAGTTTAATTAAAATTAGAAAAGCACATGCACTTCTGCAAGGGCTCGAGTCCCTGGCCTGCCCTCTGTCCGTGGAGAAGTAGGAACTTCATCCCTAACAGCCTTACCTGTTCACTGTGCTTTTCCTGGTAGCCCCACACCTGACTCCACCCCAGCTTCTGTCCTTAGTTGAAGGTGGTATTTAGGGTGATGCCTTCCACCATTTGGTGACTTCCTCAGTGTTTCCCCATCCCCTGTGCACACAGGAGGTGCACATGTTATGAAACGCTAATTTATCTTCTTACTGATCTGTCTCATGCCAATTTGATTGCTAGCCCGACAGTCTCCTTACCTGCAAAGTCCACTTGGAAGCTCTAATTGCATTACTACAAGAGAAAATGAGAGAATAGTCAAGAAACAAACAAACAAAAAAAATCACACAGTCAGTCCTACAGAATTGGTGGAGGTTTTCACCAGAAAAGAGGCGCCAGAAAGTGAAAATAGAGAAAATGGTTGTATGAAACTTACAAGAAAAAATTTTCAGCCCTAACCGGTTTGGCTCAGTGGATAGAGCATTGGCCTTTGGACTGAAGGGTCCCAGTTCGATTCCAGTCAAGGGCATGTACCTTGGTTGCAGGCATATCCCCAGTGGAGGGTGTGCAGGAGGCAGCTGATCAATGTTTCTCTCTCATCGATGTTTCTAACTATCTCTCGCCCTTCCTCTCTGTAAAAAAATCAATAAAATATATTTTTAAAAAGTTTTTTTCAGAACTAAAGGGAGACACAAGTATCCTATATAATAAAAACCTAGTATGCAAATTGACCCAATGGCAGAACAGCCAACCCATGAAACGACTGGTCACTATGATGCTCACTGACCACCAGGTGACAGATGCCCCATGCCAGCCAAGACAGGTGCCAGCGGGGGACCCCCCCCCAATCATCCTGCCAGTTGCCCCACAGATCAGCCCTGATCATTGGCCAGGCTTAGGGACCTACCTATGCACAAATTTTGTGCACCATGCCTCTAGTAATTGTATAAGACCTAATTTCTGAGCAGGAAAAAGGAAAACGTCTGCTTGTAGGCATATCATGAACTTTGAGGATGGCAAGAATAAATAGAAGATTCTAAAAGCTTCCAGAGAACAAATAGAGATCCTCCACCGAGGGATGGGAATCAGCTGCAGTTGGCTTCTCCTCACCGGGAGTGGATATTAAGAGATAAAAAATGCCCAGAAAGTTCCACAGGGAAATCACTGAACTTGAAATTCTGTACCTATATTTATTGATAAAATATAGGGCAGAATGAAAAGGAAATTAAACGTAAACTGAGAAAACTTTGTCTCCTAAATACTCTTTTTTAGGATGTTACTTGGGAAAACAAGGAAATTATCCAAGAAATTGGAACAGGTTGGCTCTATGAGCAGTAGAACTAACTCAGGAAAGCAATGAAGGTAAGTCCCAGTGTGACAACTGTGTAGCAGGCCTGAGAACCACCCATCCAATTGAAAAGTGACCTTCCTATAGAAAGAAAGAATCTGTAGATGTGATCAGATCCCAGGAATGTGGACAGAACCTATTCTCACGATGTTATAAAATCAAGACAAAAATAAAACCACTGTTGGGAGTCCAGTAAAGGAGGGGGCATAAGACAAAATTATACAAAACCCAAGTAGTATAGCCATAGGATACACATGCCAGGTCCAGGAGCTATGTTTATGTAGATACTGATTTTCACATTTCTAGTACAACTGTCGACAAAGCAAGAATCCATTATTTATGGTTATAAAACAGTTTGTCAGTGTTGACCACGATAATATAAACAAGAACAAAGGAGATGATACATTTTTTTATTTGACAAAGTGAAGAGATACTGCTTGTAGAAAAACATGAAATAGGAGTTTAAGTATATACAGGATGACAGGGTGGAGCAAAAGTAGGTTTACAGTTTGTATGGAAAATGACACAATAATCTAATTAATAAAAGGGTAATATACAAATTAACCATCACTCCACGACAAAGATGGCGGCACCGGCCATGGAGCAAGCCGGCCTCTGGGCAGCAGCCACGGAGCTTGCTGAAGCAGGCGGGAGGCCTGGCTTCCTTCGGGTGGGACACTTGGCTTTCTTCATTGCCCCGACAACGAAGGAAGCCAAGACTCCCGCACGCCCCAGCCGGTCTCCCTGAGGTGCACGGAGTGGCCGGGCCAGGCGGTGCAGGATTCCACTCTGGGCCTGTGGGTGGAGGAGAACCTTTGAGCAAGGGAGGCAGGCCAGCCGAGGGCAGCCTGTGCTCCCCACATGGCGGTGGCAGTAGCCGTGAGCGAGCTAAGCGGAGCCTGCAGGCAGAGCTGAAGCAGTGCCTGCAGGCCATCAGCACCAGGAGTGGTTGCGCAAGTCCCATCTCCTGGCCCAGAAGGTGAGTGATCACAGGGACAGCCGCTGTGGTGGGCCAGATTGCCGTCCTCCTGGCCGCACCATGGGGATTTGAGGATCTGCACAGCCACAGGCCTCTGGCGGGTGCATCCTCTCCTCCCTCAATGGTGTGCGAACGTCCCCCAGTGCGCTGTCACCCACGCATACCTGCAACAATCCCAGACCATGGTGTGTGCAAGTTCCCCCCCACAGCCCCTCTGCCACATTTCCATCAACTCCAGCATGCCTATGTCCCCCACAGGACGTGTGCACATCCCCTCCAGCACCCTCACATCCTTTGGAGAGTGTCTGGGTGCTGGGGATGGGCGCCTGTTATGACAGTGAGAGGGCAGAGTGGTGACACCCTGTTCCCGCGGAGGCCAGTGCAACGACGAGATCACCTCCATGGGGCTAATGCAGGTGCTGAGGCGGGAGCAGGCGCAGACAGACACACCTGGTGGGTGCAGGTGGCCTCACTGAGGTGCCTTTGGTCAGCGTTCAAGATCAGGAACCCAGAAGAGGTGAGGAATTCTGACCTCTCAGTGAGACGATGGGATAGTTGGGGCAACTGCAGAGGAGGAATGTGCTCTTTGGGTGCCGGTGCCCATGAGTGAAGGCCGCCCTGTTTGAGCCTCACTCAGGGCCTAGCGCACTCCCTGCTGAGCAGCAGTGACAGGACATGCTTTTCCAAGTTAATGAGAGAAAACATTGATTCTCCCGCTGCCCACGAAGGTGGAACATGGAGTGGGGAGACATACGGGGAGTGAGCGAGGTTCCCTGTCTGGAGGTTCCAAATCCGCTGTTGGTTCCTTTCACCACTGACTAGAGATATACAGGGTGCCCCCCCCTCCCCAGAATGTATACACACTTTGAATATCTACTAATTCCAATGGATTTAAGCATGAAAAGATAGAAACAACAATGGAGCTGTCATCTGTTAAAAGTACAGGCACAAACAGGCAGTCAGAATTCCCTGAGGGGTCCTGATTGGAGAGGGTGAAGGCTGGACTGAGCGCCCCCTTCCGCCCCCCTGTTCATGAATTTTGTGCATGGGACCTCTAGTTAGTAAATAATAATGCAAGAATAAGCGGGGTACTCACAACTATAAACTACTGTACCCCACCCTGTATGTAATCGATGAGAAAGTTAACAACAGGGATATTCCTGATCAGATGTTGCAGGAAGAGGACATGTAGGTGCTTAATTTAGAAAAATCTCTCTGTGTCTTGGCAGGAAGTGAGTGTGTGAGATCTAGCGTCAATCCATCCAGGACTAGCAGCATAAGTGTATCAGGCAGGTGAGGATAAGTTAATGCAGTTATCTCTTGGGGAGCAAGATTAGGCAGGTTGGGAGAGGATGGCTTGGGGCTTGTTTCCTTTTGTGTCCAGCCCACTTGAACTCATTCATTTATCCCTATAACAGATATTTGTTGTTGCCAAAAATGTGCCAGGCACACAAAGTGAAACAGAAGACTTGGAAAGACAGGATATTTTCTACCATAATGATGCCAAATAGGAAGGTTAATATGAGTTTTGTTCTTAAAATTCTTACTCTGCAGCTACTGCCACCTTGCCCCTCTTCTCTCCCCGTTCCTCTGGCATAGGCATTCTCTTAACGCGAACCTCTCAGTTACCTGACACCCAGTCCGTCGTTGTTGGTGTTGTGGAAGCTCATGAATGGGTGGCAAAGAAGTGTGCCCTGTCTTACCTTTCCCCTCCAATGGGGTGGCCAGAAAGGTCCCTCGGTTTCTGTGAGGGGGTCTGTGGTTTTAGGGTTCCAGGTAGTGATGACATGGGGTGAACAGGAGCAGCAAGGATGATGAGCAGACCGAGCAGCCACTTGGGAGCAAGAAGGAGAAAAGCCTTCTCTTTTTCATAAATGCCTGAGCCGTGTTTCTCAGGCAGGGCTGCTTGTTGGAATCACCAGGAACTATAATAAAATTCAGTGCTGCCTGGCTGGTATGGCTCAGCGGGTGAACATCAACCCAGGAACCAAGATGTCACTGGTTCGATTCCTGGTCAGGGCACATGCCCAGGTTGCAGTCTTGATCCCCAGTATCAGGTGTGCAGAAGGCAGCCAATCAATGATATTTCACTCTCATTGAGGATTCTATCTATCCTTCTCCCTTCCTCTCTCTCTAAAAATCAATAAAGGGGGGAAAATTAAAACAAACTTCATTGCCCAAGGTCAGCTCCCTCCCTTCCCATCTTCACTGATTAAATTAAGTCTGTGAAGGAAACTCAGGCACATGATTCACATCATTAACAAACAATTTAGAAATCTTTACATAATTGGATTGATGAGCCAAATTAGAGCTTCAAGCCACTTTTATCTAACCTAACATTATAACATAGTGAAAGTCAGAGAAAGAACTACAATAGTTCTTTGTTATCCCTGTGGGTGTGTTCCAAGACCCAATGGGTGCCTGAAACCTTGTATATCCTGCTTTTTCCTGTACATACTTACCTATGTTAAAGTTTAATGCCTTTTCCATCTTAACTAAGCACTTATCACACACTGGCTGAAATTCTTTTAGTTTGGAAATTTCATTGTGCTACGCAGAACGGCAAGCAATTTAAAACATGAATTGTTTGTTTCTGGAATTTCCATTTAATGCTTTCAGACCATGGTTGATCATGAATAAATGAACCTGTGAAAAGCAAAACCATAATACATAATTATAGTGTATTGGAAATATGTAGCTTACATTTCATTGACAAAGTTAATTCAGTTGTCAAAAGCCCCCTACACATATACCAGTTTACAGTCTCACCTTTTATTCTCAATGCCCCCATGCAGTTCTCTCCAAACATAATAGGCAGTCAGTCTCTCCAAAGGAGTTTCATTGTCAATTCCTTCTGCCTGTAACACTCGTCTCACTATATCCACAAGGCAACTCCCTCACCTCCTCAGGATCTACTCAGATGTGGCCTTCTCCGTGAGGCTGACCCTGGTCACCCTGTTTAAAATTTCAGTCTGCCCTCCTTGTACCAAACTGGCCCTCCCAATCTGAGCCTGCTCCACAGTGTGCTGTGCTGAATTAAAGATGCCCTTCTCCTTACCATGAACTTTGTCACAAAGATTTAACGCCTGCTGAATCTTCAACGTGATTTCTTTCATTTATTACATTTATTTAATGTTTAGTTATTTGTAGGGTCCTTTAGATGTGAAATGTTATAATTCCAGTGCAGACATAAACAAGAAAACATGAGCAAACTTTGTTATATTCTGAGTCCAACTCCTTCGTGTCACCCCTTCCCTGGGAGTTGTGTCCACGCCTTTCTACACAAGTTTGCCCTCTGTGCCATCAGAGGTAAAACGTTACATCCTTCCTTCGAGGTGGGCTCCAAGCAGCTAAAACCCATTTTGTGCATTTTAAGACTCTTGTTTTCTTCAAAATACCAGGAAGTGTCAGTGGGAAGTTTCTGAATAGTGACCAGGACTCTCCATCCTTCTTCACATGGTCCCTAACAGGCTTGCTGACAAACTGGAGAGGGCCCCTGTTGCCATAGTGCAACCACCAAGTTCCCACAGACAGAAGTGACAGCAGGTCAGCGGCTGATGCCCGACACACAGCGGTAATTGATCCTGCAGGGTGTGTGTGGTCTTCCAATTTCACAGGTAGCAAAGTGGGGGAAAGTGTGTACCATAGAACCAGTGATATACTGTTGTAGCAGTAACAGAATTTTACTTGGTTCTATCTTTTGATCCTTTTGCTAGGAAAAATCTGTTGCTAGGCATCTACCTTATTTTTGTTGTGTTAATCCTCTCTCCATTGCTTTTTCAGAGTGGAAGGGAGAATAGGGGAGAGAAACATCAATGTGAGAGAGACACCTCAACTGGTTGCCTCCTGCACGTGCCCTAATCTGGGGTGAGGGGTAAACCCACAACCCAGGTATGTGTTCTTTTTAATCTTTATTGTTCAGATTGTTACAGGTGTTCCTCTTTTTTAACCCCCATAGTTCCTCTCCACCTGGTCCCCTCCCACCCCGTGCCCTTACCCGCACCACTGTCCTCATCCATAGATGTAAGATTTTTGTCCAGTCTCTTCCCATACCCCTCACACCCCCTTCCCCCTGAGAATTGTCAGTCCATTCCCTTTCTATGCCCTTACTTCTATTCACCAGTATATGCTGTTCAACAGATATTTCTATTGATTTAATTGTTATATTCACTGGTTGATAGATATGTATTTGTTGTCACTTTGTTGTTCATAATTTTTATTTTTATCTTTTTCTTCTTCTTCCTCTTCTTAAAGAATGCCCTTCAGCATTTCAAATAATCCTGGTTTGGTGGTGATGAACTCCTTTAGCTTTTTCTTGTCTGTGAAGCTCTTTGTCTGACCTTCAATTCTGAATGATAGCTTTGCTGGGTAGAGTAATCTTGGTTGTAGGTTCTTGCTATTCATCATTTTGAATATTTCTTGCCATTCCCTTCTGGCCTGCATGGTTTCTGTTGAGAAATCAACCAACAGTCGTATGGATGCTCCCTTGTAAGTAACTGACTGCTTTTCTCTTGCTGCTTTTAAGATTCTCTCCTTGTCTTTTGCACTTGGCATTTTAATTATGATGTGTCTTATTGTGGTCCTCTTCGGATTCCTTTTGTTTGGGATTCTCTGTGTTTCCTGGACTTGTAAGTCCACTTCTTTTACCAGGTGGGGAAGTTTTCTCTCATTATTTCTTCAAATGGGCTTTCAGTATCTTGCTCTCTCTCTTCTTCTGGCACCCCTATAATTCTGATGTTGGTACGCTTGACATTGTCCCAGAGGCTCCTTATGTTATCTTCATATTTTTGGATTCTTTTTTCTTTTTACTTTTCTGGTTGGGTGTTTTTTGCTTCTTCGTATTTCATATCTTTGACTTGATTTTTGCGATCCTCTAGTCTGCTGTTGGATCTCTGTATATTATTCTTTATTTCAATCAGTGTATGCTTAATTTCTGATTGGTCTTTTTACATTGTTTTGGTATTTTCTTAAGATCCTTGAAGGTCTCTCTTAGCTCCTTGGAGGTTCATAGAAGATTCTTAAGTAGCTTTATAACTATGGTTTTGAACTCTATATCCAGTCATTTGCTTTCCTCCATTTCTGTCATTTGTGATCTGTTTCTTTGTCTCCGCATTTTGGCTGCTTCCCTGTGTTGATAGAGTGGCTTTCTGTGCTAGGTGTCTTATAGGGCCCAGTGATTCAGCCTCCCCAATCACCTGGAGTGGACACTCTTGGTGTACACCTTTGAGGGCTGGGTGTACAATCTTGTTGTAGTTAAGTCTTGATTGCTGTTGGTATCACTGAAAGGAAATGACCTCCAGGCCTTTCCTCATTGTTTGGGGTTTGGAATTTTTGGAGTTCTCTGTCCCAGCTGCAGTCTGTTAGGTTAGGCTGCAGGCAGACAGGTGCACAGCTTGGTTGGGGTTGTAAATTGGGTGGGACGGGGTCTCAGAATCACCAGGGTGGAGCAACCCGCGATGGCTTCCCCTCAGCTGGCTCCGTGGCTTTTCCCCATTTTGGCATCTCCATGCCCTGGCGTCTGTGAGCTCCTGAGTCCCCGAGTCTCGGAGCTCCGCGTCAGTTATCGCTGCAAACAGCTCTGTTAGAAAGCCACTCTCATCTTTCACCCCATTGCCAGACCACCCGCAACACGTTCAGTGTGACCCCAGAGCTTATAAACCCCTTCCAAGCCACGGACCAGGTGCAGCTGCCACCACCCTTTGCCCGCGCCACCACCATTTTGCGCAAGTCTGTACCTCTCTGGTTTGGCGCCGGGAACTTTCATTCAGTCTCAATGCACTCCTTCTCTTGTAATTGTAAAGCTTCCACTCTCCCTTGGTTCTGAAGGATGGCCATTTAGCTTTATAGTTTTATTTTTTAATGTGGTTGTGGGAGGCTGCGCATTCAGGTATATGCCTTATGCCGCCACCTTGGTTCCCCTCCGCCCCCAGGTATGTGTTCTTGACTGGGAATCAAACCCACGACCCTTTGGCAAACACTCTGACCACTGAGCAACCGGCCAGGGCTCCACGAATCTATCTTGAATAAATAAAGGCAGAAAATTATATATATATACATAGCTGTTCACAACAAACGTTATTTGATTACTTTATTTCTGCCAACAGAGGAGTAGTTAAATACAATATGATAAATTTACTCAGAAAGCAAAACAAATATACAAGAAGACTTTAATTCTCTCTATAAAAAAATGCCCACATTGCGGAGACCTTGTCCACCTGCCAGCTTAGGCTCCTCACCTTCACCACTGCTCTGTCTTTGCAGGTCTGCACTACTTCTGGTTCACTATGATGGCAATATTGCTGTGCTCCTGGTTGACAATGGCTCCAGCACATGCAAGGCAGGCTGGGGGTGGGGAGGCAAGGATGATCCCCCAGGCCATCTTCCCCTCCATCGTGGGATGCCCCTGACACTAGGACATGATGGGGGGCATAGGCCAGAAGGACTCTTACATGAACAGTGAAGTCCAGAGCAAGAGGGTCATCCTGACCCTGAAGTACCTCATTGAGCACGGCATCATCACCAACTGGAACAACATGGAGAAGATTTGGCACCATGCGTTTTACAGTGAGCTGCCTGTGGCCCCAAGGAGTACCCCATTCTGCTCACTAAGTTCCCCCTGAACTGTGAGAAGATGACCCAGATCATGTTTGAGACCTTCAACATCCCAGCCATGTATGTGGCTGTCCCTGTACACCTCTGG
This sequence comes from Murina feae, assembly GCA_004026665.1. Classification (NCBI taxonomy): domain Eukaryota; kingdom Metazoa; phylum Chordata; class Mammalia; order Chiroptera; family Vespertilionidae; genus Murina; species Murina feae. The sequence continues at coordinate 19,684 of PVJC01022864.1, forward strand.
CAGTACCACTGACACAGTGATGGACTCTGGTGATAGGGTCACTCCAATGGGCCCATCTGTGAGGGCACGCCCTTCTCCATGCCATCCTGCATTGGGCCTGGCTGGCCAGAACATGATGACTAGCTCAGGAAGGTCCTCATGGAGCAGGCTACAGCCTCACGTGACATCACAGCTAAGCAGGAAACTGGGTGTGACATCAAGGAGATGCTGTGTTATGATGCCCTTGACTTCAGGCAGATGGCATCGCAGCCTCCAGCTCCTAACTGGAGAAGAGCTATGAGCTGCCCACTGGTCAGGCCATCACTACTGGCAATAAGCGGTTCCACTGCCCTGAGGCCTTCTTCCAGTCCTGCCTGGGCACAGAATCCTGGCATCCATGAAACACATCATGAGGTGTGACATCGACACCCCGAAGGACCTCTACACTGACACGGTACTATCTGGTGGGACCTCCATGTACCCAGGCATCGCCAACAGGATGCAGATCACCATCCTGGCTCCCAGCACAATGAAGATCAAGATCATTTGCTCCCTGAGCACAAAGACTCAGTGTGGATCCAGGGCTCCATCCCCCCTCGCAGATGGGGTCAGCAAGCAGGATTGCGAGGAGGCCGGTCTCTCCATCACCCAATGCACATGCTTCTTGGTGGACGGTGACTTGTTACATCCTTTCTTGACAAAACCTAACTTGTGCAGAAAACAAGATGAGATCGGCATGGCTTTATTTGTTTATTATTTTAATTTTTTTTGGCATCTGACACCAGATTTGAAGACTGGAAGAGTGAAGGTGGCAGCAGTCTGTTGGAACAAGCATCCTCATAGTGCTAGCATGCAGCCAAGGACTCTGTACAGCATTCTTTTTTTTAATAGCCATTCCAGATATCATGAGATGCCCTGTCACAGGACATCCCCTGCCTGCCTCAAAGCTACCCACTTCTCACTAAGAAGGACCAGTCTGCACCTGAGCTCACACAGGGAGAGTGAATGCATTGCTTTTGTGTAAAGTACATAATCCGTATTTTTACATTTTTTGTCTCAGTCCTTCTTTTTTAAAAAATATATATTTTTTTAATTTCAGAAAGGAAAGGAGATGGAGAGAGAGGTATAAACATCAAGAATGAGAGAGAATCATTGATCTTCTGCCTCCTGCACACTGGAGATCGAGCCAACAACCTGGGCATGCATGTACACCAGCCAGAAATTGAACAGAGACCTCCTGGTTCATAGGTTGATGCTCAACCACTGAGCAACACATGCTAGACTCAGTGCTTCTTTTATTTTTGGTTTGTTTTATTTTGAATGATCAGCAATCATAGCCCTCTTTTTGGTCCCAACTTAAGATGCATGAAGGCTTCTGGTTCCCCTGGGAGTGGGTTGGGGGGTGGAGGCAGCCAGGTCTTACCTGCACATTGACTTGAGACCAGGTCAATAGAGTGCACACCTTAAAGGAAAAAAATGTTGAAAACTTATGCTTGAAAGAAGAAAATATATAAAAATTCAAAATGTTATCATAAAAATAAAAAAATTAAAAGTTATCAGTATTAAAATTAGGTATTAACTATAATAAAAACAATCAAATACATGAAGGTTAAATAGCATGCTATTAAACAATGAATGGTTACCAAAGAGATCAAAGAAGAAATAAAACATTCTGGAAACAAGTGAAAATGAAAAAAAAATTCAAATCTATGGGATGCAATGAAAACAGTCCTGAGAGGGAAGTTCATAGCACTACAGACCTACCTCAAAACAAACAAACAAACAAACAAACAAACAAAAAAAACAAAACAAACAACATAGAAAAACTGGTAATACATTAACTAACTCAACAACTTAAAGAACTAGGAAAAGAGCAACAAGAAAAGCCCAGAGTAAGGAGAAGAAAGGAAATAATAAAGATTATAGTGGAAATAAATTGACACAGAGACAAAAAAAAAAATCAACAGAACCAAGAGCTGGTTCTTTGAAAGGATAAACAAGATTGATGAACCTCTAGCCAGGCTAACCAAGAAGCAAAGAGAGAGAAGCCAAATAATCAAAATCAGAATTGAAAGAGGTGAAGTAACCAACCCCACAGAAATACAAAGGATTGTAAAAAAATATATATATTACAAACAACTCTATTCCAACAAACTGGACACCTTAGGTGAAATGGACATATTCCTAGAAAAATACAATCTTCCAAGACTCAATCAGGAAAAATCAGAAAACCTGAATAAGCCAATAACTACTGATGAAATTGAAGTAGTAATCAACTTTCAGCAAACAAAGGTCCTGTTCCAGACAGCTTCACTGGGGAGTTTATCAAACATTCAAAGAAGAACTAAGACCAGTCCGCCTCAGATTATTCCAAAAAAATCCAAGAGGAAGGTACACTTCTAAGCTCTGTGAAGCCAGCATTGCCCTAATCCCAAAACCAGATAAAGACTACAAAGAAAGAGGATTATAGGCCAATATCCCTGATGAACATAGATGCTAAAATCCTCAACAAAATATTAGCAATCAAGTCCAGCATTACATTAAAAAGATCATACACCATGATCAAGTGGGATTTATTCCCAGGATACAATATCTGCAAATCGATAAACATGACCCATCACAGACCCATCACATAAACAAATTGAAAGACAAAAACCACATGATCATATCAATTGATGTAGGAAAAGCATTTGACAAAATCCAACATCCTTTTTGATAAAAACTCTCAGTAAAGTGGGAATAAAGGGGTCATACATTAACATAATAAAAGCCTTATATGAAAAACCTATAGCCAATACTATACTCTATAGGCAAAAACTAAAATCATTCCCCCAAAGAACAGGAACAAGACAGGGATGCCCACTTTCACCACTCCTGTTTGACACAGTATTGGAAGTGCTAGCCATAGTAATCATAGAAGAAGAAGAAATAAAAGGTCTCCAAATTGGAAAAGAAGAAGTAAAACTGTCATTATTCACAGATGACATGATATTATACATAGAAAACCCTAAAGACTCCACCAAAAAACTACTAGATTTAATAAGTGAATTCAGCAATGTAGCAGGATACAAAATTAACACCCAGAAATCTATGGGGTTTTTATACACCAATAATGAACTCACAGAAAGAGAAACTGAAAAAACAATCCATTGCAACAAAAAAATTAAGATACCTAGGAATAAACTTAACTAAAGCAGTAAAAGACGTATACATGGAAAACTACAGGATGTTGAAAAAAGGGATAGAGGAAGAATATACCATGTTCATGAATTGGAAGAATAAACATAAAAAAGTCATCAGTATTTGTGTTAGGATGGTTTGGGCTTTGTTTTTGGTATTTAGTATATTGAATCTTTACATTTCCTTTTCAAAATTACCCATAAATTTTCTAAAAGTATGCACTCATTTTATTTTTTAGTTAATTGTTATTTTATTTTTATTTAATGAAAATCATAGCTCCATATTGTATAGGAGAATTTTAACTGCTGGATTTTCCTTGCTATTACACACTGCGGCAGTTCACTGATTTATATATCCTATAAGTACGAAAATATTTGTCAGAGTGTTTAATATGTCTCTTCCTTTCCCATCTTCAGTTGACCACAAAGAGCACTTCTTGCAGAAACTCAGAATATAACATTTCAGCTCTAAAGCACCCTTGCCAATTGATTTGTTCAGCTGCTGTTTTAGTTCCAAGCATCTCTGAAGCATCACCTGCCTGGTCTTGAGAACCCACAAATGACACAGACTCATCCCAAGTACTCTTGCCTTTCACTTTTCTATGACATTTCATTACCACCTTCCCTGTTTACCCCCTAAGTTACAAAAACGGCAACCAGGTATTTCAGACAATCCTGATTTCACATCTGTTCTTTTATCGTCATAAGTACATTCATCTCATTTCGTGGCCTGGGAATTCCAAATCCGTAAGTCACTGAAAGAGAAAGGGGTGTGAGGTACGCTCCAGAATCTGAGTGCTCATTGCCTATCCTGGGTTTGGTGAACAAGAATGATCAGAATGTTTGCAACATTCATCTCCAAATAAAGAGATAGAAACACATTCCAAAGTTTAAGAAAACTTTTCTTTTATTCACACTCCATATTATTCACACTGATGTTGCTTCCCATAGAATGTGAATTAGCTAAACAATAGTTACATGCATTCAGTTAAGAAATGTGTGTTGGTGTCAGGATATGGAGTCACATGGCATTCGTTTTCTCACCTCTGGTAGGTGATATCAAAGAGGTCATTTATATTCTCTAAAGCTTGGTTCACCCAGTTACAAAGTGGATAAAATGATAATATTTACCAGAGGCAGTCGCAGGCCTCTGGTTGGGTGGGTCACTACTTTGCATCAACAAAAGCTTGATGAAACATTAGTTGATGTTCTTTTGATTTTCCACCTCTGATCTAGAAATTCCACAGGGTCCTTCCTGGCTCTGCAAGATTCTTACAGAAGAGACACCTGCCTTATGAGTAAGATAAAAGTTTCCAAACTGGTTTTGCCAGGACAGTGCTTGGGATACTGTATGTGCTGTCGTAGCTGCAGACATCGTCAGTCAGAAACTTCTGGAAGTGGAGGGGCACAGTTTGGACTGCAGATGCAGGTGGGCAGAGGCTCTGCCTTCTGTAATCCAACAAGCATTGCTGCCTTTAGATCTGTGAGAATATAGCCCCTTCATAGTTAGCCTTTTAGACATTGAGCTTCCAGTGTGAGATTTGATATCTGTCAGTAGAAATAAAATTATATTGTGCAGTTTTCTTTGCAACAACTACTGTCATTATACAAACTTTCAGATTAATTTTCTTTCCGTCTTAAGTTGTGTTTATCTTCGGTGGGAATATAAGCTCTTCCCAGATGTCCCAGCAGCAGAACACAAGAATAGCCTTGAACATGCTGCTGCTGAGTAAACCATGTGTGTGGGTCATAACTAGCACCAGAAATCTCTCAGTTCATGGCAGGTCACTTGAAGCCAGACCTCAAGTCAAATCATTCCCAGCAGAAATATTTGATAAGGGGAAAACAAACTTTGTTTTGCAAAATTCTTTTAAAATCTTTGAGGTGTCCATTGACACTGACCTTGGGTTCTCATGAATTGCCTTCAGTTTCAAAGGGTTTCATAACTGCCCCTCCCTGCAGAAAAATAAAAAGATTGAGAAAAGGTCCCATCTGAATAGGGAATCTGTCTGATTTAGGAGTGGAGTTTCCCAGTCGGTAGAACCAAGGCCAGTTATCTGGGATGATGCTGGCAGTGTGGGCAGCCTGAGCCGAGGTCTGGCCACACTTCAGAGTCTGAGTGTAACAAAGACAAAGCGAAAAGGGGGCATCCCCTTCCCAGGTGGAACTGAGTGAACTCATGGTCCATCCCAACTGTGAGAAAGTTGCTCTCAGCTCAACTGTTAGAAAGCAAGAAAGATTTCTACCTCATGAAAACTAGCCTGAGGGTTGTTGTTTTTCAGGACTTTTGTTGATTGAGAAAAACTAAAAATTTTCAAAGTGCTTTCTAAAAATGTTAGATATTTCTATATATTCAAAACTTAGTCTTTTTATTGGGGTGCTTTGTTAAGTATCAGAAGTATGAAAAGGAATAAAACTTTCCTCAAGGAATGTACAGTTCAGTCGATGCACAGACACAGGGTGGACAAAAGTAGGCTTATAGTTCTGAGTACATGAAACAATTTATTTGTGTGTTATTATCTATTATTATATTTTTCATACAAGCAACTTAAAACTACTTTGCCCCACCCTGTATTTTTTATCTCCATGGGACCTTCCTGCAGAGATCTGGCCGCCTCAGTCATCTGTGTCTTGTCTGTCAAACGAAGACAGTACCAATCTCCCCTGCCTTAACATGTTATTGGGGGATGGAATTATATATCAGCAAGTATTTAAACACATCTTTTACTGAAGTGCCTCACCTGTCATCTCCCTGAACTCCACCACCCAGGGTAGGAGTCCTTGACAAAGGGCAGACCTGTTGTGCTAGCATGTCAGAGCAGGGTCTACACTGTAACAGTGGCCCTCAAAGGGTTTTTATGCACATTGAGCCTGAGAAGCTTTGCTTTTTTCAAACGTGTTCTACATGGTCAGGGATCTTTTTCAGAACTAAAGTCGGGAACAGTAACCTGACCAAGGTACTTGATATGTGGTGGAGAAAGGACCCCAATCTAATTACTTAAAAATCTAGTTCTTTTTCCACAGCATCAAGTTGTTTCTCATGTGGAAAGATTATATTGTCAACTGATGCTGCACAATCCAGGGCAACAGTAATCCCCCATTTTGGATGTGGTGAAGAAGAAAGTTTCCTTCAGTGAAAACAGCTCAGCTCCAGCTCCAGAAAGCTTTCTTTGGGGAAAAGGAAAGTGCATTCCCATAGCCACAGGGGAGCCAGCTTATGTGAACAGAAGTCCTCACCCCTGGTTCCTAATTGGTCTGTTCTCATGCAAATGAGGACTCCAAATCCTCACAGTTTGGTCCAAAGGGACCGTGATGATTGGTCAGAATCGAACCACTCTGATTGGTCAGAGCTGCACAGTTCCAATTCGAGGGGAAAGCCTCAGTCCTATTGGTTGAAATTGGACTCCAGGAACTCCTTTATAAGGGCCTCTCAAATGGCAGAACACAGGCAGGTGGTGGAGGGCAGAGACAAGTGGCTTAGGTAGCTTTGTGTGAGAGGGCCCTATGCAGAAATGGCTGCTAGGCTGGATTGGGGTGGGGGTGGTGGTGTTATGTTTTGCTTTGTTTTAACTTAAATTTAGCCCAGTTAGCCACTAAGAGCCCTTCTTCATAGGTGTCTTATTTCTGAGGGCCTACAGTATGTACAAAAAGTCTTCCTATTTTTCTTAGTGGGAGACACTATTGTGAAAATAGCCGGGTAGTGACAGACAGTCGAGGTGGGCAGAAATGGTGGGATTCTCCTACAGCTGGATCTTGGCCCTTGCTCCTGCCTCTTCTTCCAGTCTGTGTTGTTTTAAGGCACTGAAACTGTGGTCATTTGGGTGGTTCATGGTCAGATTCGATGATTTTCCTGAGAACAAGCAAAAATGCTTTTTACCTTTAGCCTGTGGACAAAAGGAGCCACATGCTAGCCTGAAAAGGCTCAGCGGAGGCCTGCATGGCATTCCCACAGGCTCAGAGACCTAGAGTGATCACAAAGATGGTCTGAAAATTAGATATTTATCTACAAACAGGTTATGGTGGGTGGCCACATCCTGGGCCAGTGTTTTCCCTGACGGGAATCACCTTTGATCTTTACTGAG
>PVJC01022865.1:0-26918 GCA_004026665.1 Murina feae
ATCCTTTCACAGAGTTCTCACACATTTTCACTTTTTGACCTCATGCAATTGGATTGTATGTGACACTTTTTACCTTAGCAGGTCAAGCCACAAGCTACCAGAAAACATCTGAGTTACTCTGAATCACTCGGCTTACTTGAGTTTTTATAAACACCCATCTATGCTTTTATCTTCTTTTACGCTGGTGTTCTAAAAAATAGATTAATTTGGGATGTTAATACTTTATATCTTAAATATGTTATTTGTCCGTATGCTGATATCAATAAAGACAATTTTAACAATATTATATTTCACTCATACAGTTACTTTCTCAGAAATTGAGAAGGTTGACTGTCATTTTAAGCTGCCTAAAACTTTTATTCTGACATTTTACTGGGTTGTATGGTAGGAGATAAAAAATTATTTTGACCAAAAGCCCAATTAGAAATTTCATTCTCTATACTTTCAGTTCCAGACCTAATGGAAAAATATTTGCTTGCATTTCTCACATGAAGGCTAAAACTTTATTATGTATAAAACCTCTTGATAATATACCAGTTCAAGCCTCAGATGTTGGATATTTGAGAATGGATAATAATTGGGAACTGAAGATTTCCTGTGAGATCTGTTGTTTACCCTGGGGGGAGGGGGGGGGGGAAGGGGAGCAAACAAATTTTAAAAGTGTTCTCTTTTCTCCAACAATTCTGTTTCTCAGAGTGACCTATCGGAGGAAATGCAAAAAGGCTGTTTTAGAATTGCAAAGTCATGGCTACCGGAGAACAATGATTTCCAGTTCACATCATTAGCCATTCTCCACCCTCCCATTGATACCTACCCTTCAACCGACAGGGTTTCCCCTAGAAGGGCCAGTGGGTTTCCTCCGGTCCTTCCACTCATTCCACACATGACCATCAGGAGAACTTTTGTACCTATTGAGTTTTGAACAGTTTGGTGACTCTTTTTTCAAAGTTAGTAGAACTTCCTTAGAAGCTACTTAGGGACTGGGAATCACTAGTGAAGAACTTCAAGCCTAAAGATAAAAGACCTCCTTATGAGGGCAAACAATTATCTTTCCCAAACTAAGCCACCCAGTTTATGAAAGCCTCCACATCTATCAGTTGATTCGGATCTATCTAAACTGAAGAGGTCATCGGAGGATAAAGAGTTTTCATTTTTTTAATTTCTTGATGGTAAGGGAAAAAATAAAAAGTTTGATTCCTTTATGTATGTAGCCATTTATCTCAGTATAAATTAAATGGTTCCCACTGGAAGTAAATGAAAGAGTAAGATTTTTATCACAGCTGTTTTAAAGTAGGATGATATTTTTGCCAGCGGAACTAGCAAAGAGATCTTAAACTCCTTACCCTTCGTGAAGAAATGTGAGCTTGCTTTCATTTCTCTTGGCATTTTACTGTGCTGACTCTCTTCATTCTAAACTAGAGGTTGCAATTTGTTTTAAATTTGAGCTGGAAATATGATAACAAATATTGCCTCGGGCTTTATGGGATGCCTTTTATCTCTGAATTAGATTTGACAGTCAGAAACTATTGCAAATCCTTTGTTATTTTGTTTTTAAGTTCTAAAAATCAAAAGCAATGCATACAGGCAAAGTACATTTAAAAGTTATCATTGTACCACAAGGGCTGTATATGTATCCTTTTCTGTATTATCCAATTTATATGGGAAATAAACAGAAATCTTCATTCCTAATTTTTAATAATCTTTGTTGTTTTATTGTTTTGCTGTTATAGGTTAACATTTTTAGTTCAGGGTAGGTAGAGGTTTAAACTTTAGTTTTATTAGAGAAAAAAGTTTTATTGTTTTTTCCTTTTCTTGGAAAAATTCATGTTAATTATTCCTCTGCACCTGCCTAATGGGGCTGAAGTAATTCGATTGTCATATTGTTGTAGATTGTTGCTTTGTGTAATGTATCACCCCTGCTGTTCCATTAAAAAAAATTCTTTACTCTTCCATTATTCAGCAAGGCCTAATGATTATTCCAGCGTTTGTACATGCTGCACTGTTGTTTTGTTTTTAATTGACTTCACTTTTTTAATTAAGCACATTGGTTTTAACACTGTTGTTGACAAACCTGGTTTTGTCATTATCAGCATTTACTCCCATACCTATTGACATTTTATTTAGGTTCATTATAAATAATAGAGCAATATGTACACCGGAGTTTATTATCTTCTCTAACATTACTTTCTGTCACACATTATTGATATATAATGGTCTGCAGAATATTTTAAAGGACCACTTATTCTGTTTTAAGTATGCTTTAAAATTGAATTATTAAATTTTTAGTGCCGATTAGAAATAAAGATTAGATTATTTTCAAGTATGTAATAGTCTTTCAACAAAAAGTACATATTTTATACCATCATTTACATATAATCACATGTAACAAGCACATGGTGAAATAATGTTATTTGTTTTAGCGAGACATATAAAATTACAATTTGTATAAATTTGATAAATTAACCATTTATGGTCATCTTTTTTGAAGAATTGTTTTATTTAAATTATTTTAAAATTTATTAAACATAAATTATTTTAAGATATTAATGGATTGTAGAAAATAATGTTCTTTTAAGCATAATATGATACCCCAAAAGAAAATAATACTCTTGCAAAACACATTGAAATGTCTCCTTTTGAATGATATCTTAGTTATTTATCACAGTGCAAGATAACAAAAAATGGACCATAGACAAGTCAAGCTTTATTTAGCTGAGATGTTAGAAATTATTGAACTGAAAGGAAGAACTGGAAAGAGAACAAAATGATGGTAAATTTTAAGATAAATAAATGTGTTTTTAAAATGACATGATAATGTTGTATAGATTTCACATCCCTCTGAAGACAAATCTGGCTTGTTAAACTCTATAAATGGCATGGACATACCTTATTTTGGGAAAGGTGGGCATGAGAACTCTTATTTCCACTTTGCCATTTTTATTTTGTTTGTGGACATGAATGAATGACTGAATAGGAGAGTGAATGAATAGGGCACATGGGATTAGCCTGCCATTTGGTCATCTGAGAGACAGAGGACAAAGATTTCAAAGTGAGCCCTTCTGCCCTTGTTTGGTGCAGCTTCATTGCCGCAGTCCCGACTATTGATGAGCCTGCTGTCTGGGATTTATGTTCAACCCCTCCTTATGCCTCGGTGTGCCTGACCCAGCTCTATTAGCATAACTTCCATTCCCAGTGACAACATGAATAAAAGATGACTGGTGTGACCTCGGAAAGTGCCAAGATAGTATTGATGTAATGAGCCCAATATCCACTGTTTTATGCATTGCCATACAATAGCAATCTCAATAAAAAGTTAAACAGCATTATAATGCATGCTTTTTTTTATGTATCTCTGACTCACTGACTTTACTTTTTCGTTTATTGTTGCTCCTTTGAGGATAACCAATAATCAAATGATCTCTTCATTTGTTTTGGTGAGCTTGTAACAAAACAAGACAAACAGGCGAGGGAAGTTCTGCTTTCCGTCTTCTCAGTTTTGGAAAATAACTTCCTTTTGGTTGGCATTGGTTTCTGTTCAATAGCAACTATTGTTGTGAATAGACTAGCGAAATGATTGTGTATTCCGACCTGAACATCCGAGTTTAATTTTCAGAAATCTGTACTACCCCTTCATCTTCCCGGCTCTCCACATTTTTTCTGATTATGGAAATCTACAAAGTACAATCTTATCACTGTAAACCCTTCAATACCAGACTTGTGTTGCATTTTCTCCTTTTCACTTTGATAGAGTTTAAATATCTGTTGTACATGGAACCTTAAACACCAGTCTCTGGTTATCTTGCACCGAGAAGCCGATGAAGCCCTAGCTCAGTCGGTTGGGTGTCCTCCCATCAAGAGTTTGTGACTTTGGTTCTCAGACAGGGCACATACCTAGGTTGTGGGTTTAACCCTCAGTTGGGGAATGTATGGAAGGCAGCCAATCAAAGATGGATATTTCTCTTTCACTTTGATTATTTTTCTCTTCTCTCTCAAATCAATAAATATATTCTCAGGAGAGGTTAAAAAAAAGCCAATGACAAATAACTGTAAATGTGCATAAAAAAATATTAAGTAATCCTTTCCTTTTGGAGCTTCTTGACCAAGAAAACCACCAGTCCTTTAAAGTTTTCATTATCCTTCTCCTTAGCTGTGTAAATAGGAAGCAAGTAAAAGAAAAGATGAGAACATAGCAGGCACATGTCTAAAGTCTAAAGTAATATCACACCTTGCCAAGAACACCCTTTATTACATTTTTCTTTAACAGCAAAAATACAGCACACAAATCTTAACTGTTTTAACAACAAAGTGAAAATGGTGTGCTTTTATCACTACTTTTTGATAGCAAATCACAGATGATCTCATAATATTATTTGATTTCTTATAAGGTTTGTTACCTAAATGACCTGAAAATATGACAATATGTTAACAGCTAACACTCTGTACATCTTTGGGCCTTATAGGTAGATTAAAATTTGTTTAGAAACAGGCAATTGCTGAAACATCTTACCACTTTAAACCTCTACTTTACTGCTTGACATATCAGTTGTGTCATTTTGCATTTTGAAAGGGTGATGGTGAAACAACAAACAGGATATAAATTTTTCAAATGTCTACCACATTGCCTTGATCATATCATTCTTATTGGGGCATTGGACATCTAACACAACAGAAAGTTATCAGATATGTTTTGACATGACATTATGCAGGCAGGCACCACTGGCAAAGATGGGAAATGGTCGTTTGGGTGTTATCAAGATGGAAAGTTAATTAGACCGCATTCATGGATGGGGGCTTTGTCTTGGAAGAAAACAAACCACCTTTATTTTATACCTACAGCCTCTCTAAGATACTTGAGTATTGAGAAAAACAGAGTATTCCTTAGCACTGAGTACTCCTAGGTTATTTATCTAAGAAAATTCTAACAATGCTGCCTTATTTGTCTCCCTTCAATTTGACAATAATTCCAACAAATGATAGTTTATGAAGTTTTTTGTATGGGGAAAGTTATAGAAAAACGGAGATTCTTCTAATCATTGTTAAGGTGGCATTTGATGTTTAAAAGGTTCAGTAGAAAAGAGGATTTTACAGCTCACAGTATGATGTGGATTGCTACACCATTTAGCGAGGATACCTGATGAAGACTCAGTAGATATGAGCATAGCCCTACAAAACTCAACCTTGAGATTGCCAGGAAAAAAAAAACTGGCTGCTCAAAAAAAAAAAAAAAAAAGACGAAGAAGAAGAAGCAGATGTCAGATGCAAGCAGCTGTGGCCTGGGAAATTCAACAAAATTCCAATATTCAAATTGCTTCTCTGGGTAAAAACTGCTTGATAGCACAATTCCAGATTTGATCTGGACTGCCGGTGAACCATCTGCCTAAAATGAAAGTAATCTGCTGACACTGTCGATGCAGGTAGGCATCAGCATCAGAAAAAGCACATTGCCAGGGTGTTTTCTGGAGATTATCAGGAAAGTATTACAGTAATGAACTCCAGTTTTTTGAATAGTGGACACCAAAATGAAGATTAGAAGTCTGTTTGTTCATTGTTTAAGATCTGAACAATACACACACGGCACCACCAAAGTCAAACCAACAATCTTTACCCTAATTGTAGGTTCAAAATGGAATATTCTGGTAGGAATGAAGATTTGGGGGACATATTGGGAAAATTACATTTCCAGCTCCAAGGAAAAAGTGATGGTCAATCTGTTAAATCTGACCTTGTGAGAATGATAGAGTCACACAGTGGAATTAACAAGCAAATTGTTAAGCAAATTGTGAGCTTTAAAAATTCAGTAGCACAGGCAAAGGAATAAATCTCTAAAAAGTTACTGAATTCACTTTTCATTTTACCCTGCAATGATTTGGGTAAAATAAACATATGTAGATGCTGAAAGGTTGCTCACAAATAGGTCAGCTTGAAGCGGAAGTCTTTCATAATTCAAGATACATCAGCCTTGGCAGTAGCTGAGAATAGAGCGAGTAATCAAAAGTGACCCAAACAATGACATCAGAGTTTCCAGATGGTATAGAAAAAAGTCCATGATTTATGATTGCCCGTGCAGTAAATAAATCTAAAACAATAGGCGTGGATGGGGAAGCAGTCACAGCTGACCAGAAGAGCAGTTGTAATGCAACCCACAGAAAGCTTGGTGCCAGAAGTAATTGACATAGTCGTCAAATCAATTTCCGAGGGTGCAGACACTCAAGCACTCAATCTGATTCTGTATGCTGCACAACACTTGGATTATACAGCTGTCTCTAATTCAGATAGCCTTCGCTCAATATGAATCCAAGGAACTGTCTAGAAGTGAACAATAATTATTTAGGCTTCCTTATGCAGGTTTACTTTTCCCAGTCAAATCACTCCCTTTTGGAATGACATGCATTTCATATTAATTATTTAACATTTAATTGATATATTTTTTTCTCATCCTGTATGACCAAACACGATGATATGCCTGAAATCCATGGTCCTTGCTTCCAGGACATGCACAGTATGATGTTTCTTACATCAACTATGTTCTTTACTTGAGTGCAAATGAGCAATGGCCACGTGGAGGTGGATGGATGGATCAATTTTATTTTTTCAATTCAATGCGATTTAAAGATAAGATTGAATAATCCTTTGATGCAAATAATTTTATTGGCATTCATTCATTTTTCATTTATCTAATGTACATAAAAGATCTGCAGCATACCAGATACTTGATCATATACTGTGGTATTGAGATAAGAGACAAATGCTCTGCCTTTTAAAAAAACTCACAGGCTTCATGAAGTGTTGAGGTAGGTAAATAGATAGGTGGGAATTACAGTGAAAACACAAAGGACAGAAGGTAGGCACAGAGGGAGCCCAGACCCAGCTGTAGGTGGGGTGCCATTGGGAGAGCAGTAGGGGAAGGATTTTGGAGATGCCAACACTGTCATTGAAATTTGAAGAATAAGAAAAGCTTTGTCATGTTTAGAGAGGTTCAATAATATTCTAGGCCAGCTCAATACCAAAAACTGTATGGCATTTTCAGGTAGCCACATACTCTCCAGTGATGGGGCTGACAGCAGTATGCAAGAAGTAGACAATAAAGAGTAAGCAAAATGGAAAGTAGACTAAAAGGAGGAAGAGGGAAAGAATGTATATTAATTTTAAAACACTAAGACAAAATAAGCTGGCCAATATCCTATGGCACAGATGGAAAGAAGGTAATTCCATAGAGGCTACAGAGTAAACAGAATTTCTATTGTTGCAGATGATCTTTGAGAGAACAGATTAGAAGATGATAAATCACATCATTAACAAGTTATTTGTTTGCTATTAATTTAACATTTTATCTTTAGAAATAGGGAAGATTGAAGGTTCAGGAGAAATATAAGTTGATTATAGGTACAAACTGAGTCATTAGCAAGTATGAAGATGAAAACAATGAATCAGGATATGACAAAAACTAGTAGTTTGAAACAAGAAAGCTGTGAAGACAAAAGAATAATGATAGAAGTTGGTCACAAAATATATTTTGAGAAAAAAATGAGAAAGAATAATAAAGAAAACCACATACCTCACAAAAATAAAAGGATTAAGACAGAGGAACCAAAAGTTACATTGAGAAGAAAGTTAAAGTAGAAAAAAAGGCCTACTATACATAGAATTAAACTTGGATGTTTAATAAAATTTATTTTAAATATCCTCATGAAACAATATCATTAATTGTAGAAAAATTAGAGAATAAAAATAGTAGTACAGCCCTAACCAGTTTGGCTTAGTGGATAGAGTGTCAGCCTGCAGAATGAAGGGTCCTGGGTTCAATTCCAGTCAAGGGCATGTATCTTGGTTGCGGGCACATCCCCAGTAGGGGGTGTGCAGGAGGAAGCTGATCAATGTTTCTCTCTCATCAATGTTTCTAACTCTCTATCCCTCTCCCTTCCTCTCTGTAAAAAAAAATCAATAAATATATTTAAAAAAAATAATAGAACAGAGGATAAATACTTCTATTTCACTTATCTAAACAATCACAACTTATATTTTGATGAACTTCCTTCCAGTTATTTTTCTCCAGACATTTTTATATAATTGTGCTCATAATGTAAGGAACTCTAGTTTCCTTTTTCTTCTAGTATTTTAGAATAAATATTCACAATGTTGTATAATCAACTTCTGTAGATATTTCCTTTCAAGCACAATTTAATAACATTGAAAAATATCATAGTGTTATGTCCTTGAGAAAAAAATATTTTAGTTATTTGAGATAGTTATATCTCAAATATATTTAGTTATATTTAGATATATTTAGTTATATTTCGATATTTGAGATTATCTGGTTGTTATATTTCAATTTAAAATTTTCATGGCTGCAGAAACAACTCCTTTCAAAGTTTAAAAATATTTAAACATAACTTATATAAGTTTTAATAAATAAATGAAATAAACATGAATTCTATGCATAGGTGTTTTCTGTTTTGTTTAGTAATTCAAATAGGAGGGGAAAAAATCTATGTTTTTGTGGTGCATGCCATTGAATCAGCTCTGACTTCTGGGTTTCCTATGAAAGAATTGGGTCCACAGTGTCCTGTCCTCAACAGCCCTGTTCAGCTCCTGTAGATTCAGGCCTATACTTTCTTTTCTGTAGTCAACCCACCTTATATTTGGTCTTTCTCTTTTCCTCCTTCATTCTGTCCCCCGCCCCCCTAGAATTATGTTTTTTTTCCAAAGAACCCTGGCTTCTCATGATGTGCCAGGAGTCTGACAGCTTCAGTTTTGTCATCTTTGCCTCCAGTGACATTGGACTCTTAATTTGCTCTAGGACTCACTTGTTTGTCTTTATGACAGTCCAAGGTATCCATAGAGCTCTCCTTCAACACCACATTAGAAATGAATCATTTTTTTCCCTTCAGCCTTGTTCACTGTCCAACTTCCACATCCATGCATAGTAATCTTTGTTCTTCAATTTTATGAAGATGATTCAGAGGCAGATTGAAAGCCACGGCCCACGTAATCAATATACATGATTTATGGTTGGCATCAGGGTGAAACAGGTGGGCCAAGAAGAATGCATGGACCTCTTTTTATTAAGATAGAAATGTAAAAACACACAAGACAGATAGAGTTGAAAGCACTAATTCACTATTGTGTCTAATAAAACATCTGGGGTCTGAATAGTTCTTTGGCATATCTCAGTGGCTATCAGATTCAAATACTGACACTCTAGTGGATTAGGAATTTGAAATCTATGGTAGATATACTTGATCAAAGTAATCCTCTCTTGTTCCAAAACTAGTATCATTTATTATGATTGAGATAAAGCATTGCCAAAATTAACTAAGTATTACCTTACAGTTTCTCTCATTTATATTATTATTATTATTATTTATGTTTTATTGTAATATAGCAGATTCCTCTTTATCTAGCATATAAAGTCACTTATCAGAGGAAGAGAATGACACCATTAGCATATTTAAAAAGTGTGGATAAGATGATCTTCTAAAACCCCCAAAGGAGATAATTTATTAGTGAGATAGCAATCCATTTAAGTGTTTGTGTTGAAATGCACTAGAGATAATGAAACTATTCATATTACAGTGGTATACTTGGTACACAAGTAGTTGAAAAAAAACCTATTTTGACTATTTGGATCTCTAATTCAAAGGTCCAGATGAAGAAACTCATTTTTTTTTTAAGATGCCTCTAAAATGTGCCTGCTTCTCAGTTGAATTCCGTTGCCATACAATGACTACTTCAGTAGTTCATTTAACAAAATTGGTGCCTGTTATATGCCAACCTTTGAGAAAACAGAAGTGAAGAAAATAAACATTTTATCATACACTAAGAAAGTACATGAGCTACAATTTTCATATATATATATATATATAATTTCAGAGAGGAAAGGAGAGGGAGAGAGAGATAAAAACATTGATCAGCTATCTCCTGCATGCCCCCTACTGGGAATCTATAAGCCAGCAACCTAGGCATGTACTCTGACCAGGAGTCAAACCATGACCTCCTGGTTCACAGGTCAGTGCTCAACCACTGAGCAATACTGGCTGGGCCATGAGCTACAATTTCTAACACATGTATATGTGTAACAGTTTGCTGAATTGGTTGTAAAAGAGGGAAAGTTACCACTTTTTAGAATTTTATGTGAGAATAATGATGAATAAGAACCCTAAACCCAAAAGCATTTGACCTTTGAAATTACACATTTAATTGCCCTGGTTATATATTTTTATATTAAAAAGCACTGGTCGCTCTTTCAGGAAAGGCTTTCTTTTTGACCCATAGCATTTCTTACAACGTTTGGTAGTTGTATTTTATAGCCATATCCTCTTTCTAAATTTTAACATATTGGTTCAACTGAAAGAACACATTTTAAAACTAATGAACTACATAAAGGAGATGGTTGAAACATTATTTTATTAATTTTAACTTACATTACTTATTTCTTTCAAATATCTTGAATTCTAAAGCCCTCGAAGCAAGGAAACACCTTTGAGGTAAATGAGAATAATCTAATAATTAACCCCCGATTTTTTCAGCACTAAATGTTAAAGCAAAATTAATCAGTGTTAATGATGAAGGAAATTCCAGACCTAGAAGTCCCTAGATATCAACTTGTTTTTTCTTCTTAGTTAAGAAATGTATTAATTATAGTTAGTTTTTCAATGGGGTTTGTTTTGAAGGAAATTTTCTTAATTTTTTCATGAGTGATGATCATGATAGTGTTACTATTAAAGGTCATTCTAAGAAATAATTTCTTGTAAATTTTTTCTGTTCAATAATACATTAATTGATATGAGGTACATGACCAGCTTTGAACCCCAGATACTTCCAGTATCTGGTTTCAGAGAGCATTGCTCACCATGGAGTAGTTGTTAAACACTTTCTATTGATGCAGCTACTGGGTCTAATTGTCAAACCCGCTCAAAATCCTCCTTTTGCTAGTACTATGTCTTATAAAGGAAGGGGGTGAGAACCTTGGTGCTTCATGGATCTCCATGCCTATGCTTAGAATGGAATACCTCAAGATGTCACCACCAGTCAGCAGTTCAATTTCATTAAATGTAGAATTGATTCATTCTATGTTTAAATGTGCAATTCAAGAAAACAATGATATCTGTCTTTTTTATAAAGCAAACAAACATAAATGTGTCAGTGGGTCTTTAAAAACATTTTTCTACCACGATCAAGAAATTGCCATATGGTCTAGAACAAAATGTATTTTTTTAATTCAAGTGATATATTAGTTCATGTGCTTATATGTATATATACAGTATGTGTGTGGTGTGTATGTACATGTAGAGTGAGACAAGTTATTTGAAATGAGAAGGCTACCATTTTAGTGCCATATTGTCTGGGCAGCAAAAGGTTATACAATGAATCTAAAAAAAACTCAAGTGATTGTAGGAAGACTTCGCCTTGCTTGGAAGCAGAGTGCACCTTACGCATCTCTGTACAGAGAGTGCCTCTCTCTGGAGCAGAGGGCAGGTTTGTTTGCTGTCCAAAATAACAAGAATAACGTCTCTTCTGCGGTGATAACCAGAAGGTTTTTTTTGTAGAAGATTTGGAATCCCAACTCAGGATTCTTCAGCCGTGATGTCAAGCCATTGCCTGTGTAACATCTATTTGTCACCCCAGAAGGTTTTGGGGATCAACTAGAGCCAACCCTGAAGCTCATTTGCTGCTGTGCTAACCTCTATAATAAAAGGCTAATATGCAAATAGACCGAACAGTGGAACAACTGGACAACCAGTCACTATGACGTGTACTGACCACCAGGGGCATGCACGGAACATGGCGGGCATCGGCTGAGGCGGGATGGTGGAGCAGGTGAGCAGGGGCTCCAGACCAAGGTGGGGCACCAGTCGCTGTCATCGGGTCAAGCCTCCCGTGGTTACTGAAAATTCTTTGCTCCCGTGTGCCACGGTCCCATCCGGTGCTTGCCAGTACCTGGCACCGGCCCTGATCACTCAGTGCCATTAGCAAGTGTGAGCAGTGGCTGCTGGTCCCAATCGCCCTCAGGGCTTCTCCACCTCCCCCTGCTCCTGAGGGGAGATTAGGGCTGGCAGCCACCTCTCACACCCGATGCCGATGCTGGCCCCGTTTACACCTGCTGCTGGTGCTGGAGCCACCACTTGTACCAGATGCTGCTCGCACCAGCTGCTGGCCTGGCCCTAGTTGCTTCATGCCATCAGTGGGTCAGTGGGTGTCAGCGCTGTCAGCACCGGAGCAGTGGCAGTGGGAGTGCGGCTGCCTGCAAACAGGTGACCAGGGGCTGCAGCAGGAGGGGGCAGACAGGCATGTGGAGGATGGGCCGAGACCCACCCTGTGCCTACCATAGCCTCACAGCCCACAGTTCCTTTCAAGGTGCATGAATTCATGCACTGGGCCCCTAGTAAATAATAAAGTCCTAACATTCATGAAAGTAGCAGCTAACTTCTTAGGTGCAGAGAGGATAAAATCTCTGCTCCTTCACAATTTTGGTACCTCAATGTGCAGTTATGTTTTTGTTTGTTTGTTTACTGGTATATAAGCATCAATTTTCTTTTTAAAAAAATTCTTTATTGTTGAAAGTACTACATATGTCCTCCTTTCCCCCCCACTTCTAGCCTGCCCCATCTCCCACCCCAGGCCTTCACCACCCTATTTTCTGTGTCCATGGGTTATGCATATATGCATACAAGTTCTTTGGTTGACCTGGAATCTAATGGACAAAATAAACTGATGAATAAAATAGATCCAAAGACATGGAAGCATGGATAAGCATAATTTTTCACGCTTCAAACTGAAGCAGTTCATTTATGTTATTTCAGTAGTTTGAATTTGCCCCCATTCTCTTTCTCTTCCACCTTTACATCCTTCTTCTCTTCTGCACATTCCAGTTTCCAAGTTGGGTTGATGGCATTTTCTGAACCATTCATATTTCTTTATACACTCATTAAGGTCTTTGCTGACAGCAGCACCCAACCAAGAGGTGGGTTGACAATGTGCATTCTGCCTGTGATCTCTCGACACCAATTGTAAAAATTTCAATTGTTTAGAATCCCTTTCCCTCATGAATACATACAGGATGGCTCTATGCTCTACTAGGTTCCTATCGAGAACCCAGGGGGTCTAGAAGATTGGCTATAACTGACCAAGCAGGGAGTGCATTGCCACAGATTAGCCAGTGTCTTTCAAAGTGCTAGACCCATTTTTTCTTCCCTTTCAATATAATGACCAAGAAGAGGCACATGTTTTGTAGACTATAAACACACGGCACCATAGTTTAGAAGGAACATCACTTTAAGATAGAAAATTCCTATGAAGGTTGCACAACTGACCACAAGAGCCACATGTGAAGCCACATTTGAAGGATTTGATTCTCTGAAGGATATTAAGATGTCATCCCAAGTGATTGACATAAAGTGATTCTACATACAAAAACAGAAGTCTAATATTTTCTAAAACTGACGACAAAAGCTTAAGAACTATGTTTCAGCTCAAAAACACACGGACTCTCTGGTCGTTTAGTATTTTACACAGACACAGAAGAGGAGTTTGTTTTAAACATCATTCTTCTCAGTGTGGCATGGTATTACCATTAGTAAAAGTGCAAAATCTCTGCAGAAAATAGGTTGGGGAGAGAATGCAATTTCATTCTGCCAAACAATTCCTTTGAGCCATGGAAGCAAGCCCCAGACATGAGTCTGCATAAAACCAGGTGATACTAATCAGAACAGTGCATGAGGTAACTCTGTGTGCTTAAGCGATGCTTTTGGCTTCCTTCTGATTTTACTTTCCAGAAGCTCTGCTGGATTTCCCACAGGCAGGTGCTGTATGCACTTAGTCTTTGGGAGTTTACCGATTCAGGAAGGCAAAAGGCAGGTAAAGATGACCTTAGGCAAACAGGGAGGCATGTCTGGGTCTTTCTACAATGTGGTCCTTGGAGGCTACGCTCTGAGACTACAATAAAGAGGACTCAGGTGAGGTTCTTTGCGTATCTTCCAAACTAATATCCAAATAAATCAATTTTTGTTAGTTTACTTTGTATTCCATTCTAGAGTAAAAGATCATCACATTAGTAAGTTCCTGTTGGTTTGTAGATGGAAGCAGAGTTAGTAAAAAAATAAATGCAAGAATAAATCAGGACAAAAGGAAATTTTTTACAAGTTGAACAATTTTCTTCAGTGTAAGATTAATATAGGTTCTTTAATAAATACATATTTCCTTCATCTAATAAGGGATCCCCCAGTATATGATACCAGCATATAAGAAAAGAATTTTTACTGTAGCACAAGAAATGACTGAAGGGTTGCCTCTCAATTTGGCTTGAAGGCTCTGAGAACTTGCCCACAGCACAGAGAATGCCCTTCTAAATTAGATGTACTATGTGTTGGACCTGACCCTGAAAAATTTTATATCTATAATTTTCCCTTCAAGAACGACAGTTATAATCAAGGTTATGACATTTCCTCCTAACAACACACAATCGATTCCTCACTTCTGTTTTATTTTGTAAATGCAGAATAGGCATTCAGGGGCCAGATAGCAATACCATGAAAAATTGAAAGATGTCAGAAATAACCATTTGCAGCTGGCCATGTGCCTGCTCTGAGAGCTGGTTACACAACTCAAAAACTACATGGCATGCACTTGTCTAGAGTAAGATGGAGTGCAAATAAATTATTAATCTTTTTCTACTGGCAGATGAAGCGTTTTCACATAGACTGCAATGCATGTCATCACATACAGCAAAAGGATAAACAGGCATGGACCAGCTTGAAGAAAATTGATAGTGACTTGTACATCCTTATTCATAACCACTTCATCCCAGATTAAGAAAGCTTTGAACAGCAATTTCTATAATAATCATATAGAACTCTTTATAGATCTCCAAAGTCTCACACCAATAAAACCATATATATACACACAAAAAAAATGCCAAAAACACACACACAATCACTGATTGGAAACTAAGAGCTTTAATTTGCTGCCTCAGATATTTGCTGAATAGTTGAAGTTGACTGTATTCTAAAGGCAGAGCATATAACTGACTAGAAGGTTAAAGATGAAAATGTATTTTCTTATTATTCTATGCTAACTAAGAACATCCCAATAGTTCTTTCATTCTTATGCATGATTCTATCCCCATACAGAGACGTCTACCTGCTTCTGACTTTGTTTACAAAAATAGGTTATTTGAGGCAATAGGTGAGTGACAACTTTGATTTAGGGTAAGGAAATCAGAGAGGCTAATGCAAAATTGAAACTTTAACAAACAAATTTTTTTTTGTAATTTCAAAGGAACAGACTAAAAACTGTTAAGAGATAAGTCCAGGAGCTAAAAAGAAAAACAAAACACACACACAAAACAAAATAAAACAAAACTGTACTTTAGTGTGAAAATGTGTCAGGGGTTGGGAGTGGTAGAATTTAAATAAGAAGGTATTAGTTTCCCATCTTACATTTAAGTCCTTTATCTATTTTGAGTTTATTTTTGTGTATGGTTTAAGTTGGTGGTCTAGTTTCATTTTTTTGCATGTATCTGTCCAATTTTGCCAGCACCATTTATTGAAGAGACTGTCTTGACTCCATTGTATGTTCTTGCCTCCTTTGTCAAATATTAATTGAGCATATTGGTTCGAATCAATTTCTGGGTTCTCTATTCTATTCCATTGATCTATATGTCTGTTCTTGTGCCAGTACCAGGCCATTTTTAGAACAGTGGCTTTATAATACAGCTTGATATCTGGTATTGAGATCCTCCCCTTTGACCCAGTGATTCCACTTCTGGGAATATATCCCAAGAAACCAGAAACACTAATCAGAAAGGACATATGCATCCCTATGTTCATAGCAGCACAATTCACCATAGCTAAGATTTGGTAACAGCCTAAGTGCCCATCAACAGAGGAATGGATTAGAAAACTGTGGTACATCTACACCATGGAATACTATGCTGCTGTAAAAAGGAAGGAATTCTTATCATTTGCAACAGCATGGATGGAACTGGAGAGCATAATGCTAAGTGAAATAAGCCAGTCAATGAAAGAAAAATACCACATGTCCTCACTCATCTATGGATAATAATAACCATTATAAACTGGTGAACAAAAATAGATACAGAGGCAGAGCAACATCAAACAGACTGTCAAATTACAGCAACAAGGACAGGGAGGGTTGGGAGGGGGGTAAGAGATCAACCAAAGGACTTTTATGCATGCATATAAGCATAACCAATGGACACAAAACATTGGGGGTAGGGGAGGCTGGGGGAAGGGCAAGGGAAAAATGTACTAATCTTTGTAATACTTTATGCAAAAAATAAAAAAGAGAAAAAATCAGAAAAGAAAGAAAGAGAGAAAGGTATTAGGAGTCCATCCTTTTCATGCATAGCAGGGAAAGCCATTAAGAAGAAATTTTGGAGCAACCTAAGATTAACTCAAAGCAAGACCACTGAGTTTAATACTAGTATATGCCCCATCCTCTGCATTTTCTTTTCTATAAGGGAACTTGTAAGAAAATACTTTTGTATCTGCTCATAATAATTATTCAACAAATCTTATTTGAATCTGTATATGCATGAGGGATTCAGAAGGTTTCATTTTTTAAATTCTTGCCTAAAGAATAAGACCTGCTTTCAATTTGAATTGTGCAATTATGCAAAGTAATGGATCCTCTTAAATTTATCATCGCCAGTGATGAAAAGAGGTGCACTCTACACCTTTCCAGTTATCTCTAGAAATATCAGAATGAAACCTAAACTCAACTAAATTTTTTAATGTGACCTTACCATCACCACTTACCAGTTAGACAAATATATTAAGGTAAGTGAGAGGGGATCCTACCCAGGAAACTTCCTACCCTGATTTGCACCAGGTTCTGTAGGTTTTTTTTTTTTTTTTTTGAAGAAGAAGAACATATAAAATATATGAAATTACAATATTAGAGGGAGACAAGTTTAGGAGGCCTGAAAGATCTATCTCTTCTCTGCTCAGAAACTTAGCCAAAAGCTGGCTCAGTTCTTAGCTCAATCCAAGAACAGCTGATCTCAGAGGCTGAGCTCAGGAAATGTCCATTTCTAAGGCTAGTTCCTGGCCCAGGACACTCCCAGGGTGGCCTATGTCCCTCCGAAAGCTCAGTCTCTCTCTGGCTTTTATGTCTGTGGTGCATTCAGGTTACCTCTACCGGGCTTATGCATTCTGTGATCATCAGAGCTAGATGACCTTGTGCGTTTTTCTGCTCCTCAGCTAATAGTTGTTTTCTTCCTAAACTCTAGATTATGTTCACATCTTCTAATGGTGGTGGTGGTTCATGTCCAGCTACTGCAGGACCAAGCTGACAATGCTAAGCTGATAAATACCTGTTCTCTCTCTCTCAGTTTGGTGGGTGCTGTCCTAGACATTCAATCCTGGTCTTGAAACCAATTTGCCTGTGCTTCCTTTTTTCTAAACTCTTCCAGTACTCTGAGTCCAGTCAGCTCTGCTTTATTGCAGATACCTGCAGTGTCTGTGTTTTACTCCCATTATTTTAATGAAAACAAGCAAACAAACACCCACCAATCAAGTACTTTTCTATGTCAGGCACTCTTCTAATTACCTCACCTGTATTAAGCAGTTTAGCTTCATTGCACAGGTAGAATTATTGCTCACATTGTGAAGATGAGGAAAAGAGGCCAGCCAGACCTAAGAATGCTTTGCCCAAAGCCACTCCCCCAGGAAGTGGCAGAGTTTGGATTGGTCTAGATCGGGCTAAGTGGTCTGGCTCCTAGCTTCCACCGAATGTTGTTTCCACTTGCTATGCTGCTACCTACACTATCCTCTTCCTTCTTGAAGAAAACTAAATAAATAAACACGTTGTATAAAATTCAAAATGTAAAAGTTATTCTGTGAAAGGGAGTTCTCTCAGTGTCCCAGCCTTCAGGTTTCTTTCTGAAGAAATAACCATTGTTGTTCCACCGTGAATATTTTTTTCAGAAATATTCTATGTGAATATGAGTAAACACACTATCTATACATTATTCCCTTTTCAAGTACAAATTACAGCTTACCAAATATATCATTTAACATCCTAGTTTTTTTCCATTTAATTTTGCAGCTTTTGTATTCGTTTATGAATACTGAATCATTATTTTTTTAAAGGATGAATATTTCTGTAATAAATGGGTATAACAAATGGATTTGACGCATCTTCTATGACATTATACAGTTAAGGCACAGCAAGTCATTTAACATGCATAGCATCTTACATGTCCAGTTGCACAGCTACCAGTTTTCAAATGGATGCATGTAGAAATGGAATCCCTGTGTTGAAAATATCTGTATTTTTAACCTTTATTGTCAAATTTACCTTTTTAGAGAATTGCATTAATTTGCATTCCCACAGCACTGTGTGAGAGTGTCTGTTTCCCCCACGCAGTTGTCCACACAGCAGATCATGGAGTATGCCAATGTGCAATGGCATCTTTGCCATTCTACAGTGAAAACAAGTATCTGACTTTAATTTTAGTCTGAATTGGTAGTTCAGCATTTTCCTTTTCCACAAATGATTTTTCTTATCTTTTTCTCATCTCTCTATTGTATTGTCAGATCTTATTTGTGGATTTGTAGGAATCGTTTCTATGTGAAGGGCTAGCACTTTGATATTCTAGAAGGTATAATCTTTCTCAGATTAGTAGTTGTCTTCTGACTTTGTTTATTTTGAATCATGAAGGAATTATTTTTATGTATTTTATCTATTCAATCATTTCTTTTAATGACTTCGAGATTTATTGCATACTTAGGAAAGCCTTAGCAGCCAATCGATGATTCTCTTTCATTATTGATGTTTCTATCTCTCTCTCCCTTTCCCTTCCTCTCTCTGAAATCAATAAAAACACACTAGGAAGTAAAGAAAGAAAAGCTTTCACTTTCCTGAAGTTTAAAAAATCAACTTAAAAATTGTTTATAGCTTCATTCTTATTTTTAAACATGTCTCTGATCAAACTGGAATTCATATCTGAATGAAAAGCAGTTAAGATCCAGATTTTTGTTTGTTTTCCCAAACAGCTATTCTGTTCTGTTACCTTACTGCCGTTTTAAAAATAATATTGCTTTCTTGTTTTGAAACACATATTATATCATAAATTTTTTAATGCATTTGGATACATTTTTATATTTCTTATTCTGTTCCATTGATTTGTGTATTAGTGGGCAGTGCAAAACTATTTTAAATGTTGTCACTTTATGATACATTTTGATATCTATTAGTCACTTCTCATAACTCTTCAGAACTTTTGTTATTGCTAGTTAAAATTTTCTATATAAATTTAAGAAGTAGTTTGTCCAATTAAAAAAAATATGCTGTATTTTTTTAGTAGTCACGTAAACTTATATATTAACATAGGCAGAATTGACATATATATGTTAATTTGAGTATGAAGTACAATGATTAGTATTTCAAAAAATATGATGGTGCATTTCTTTAAATCTCCTTTTGGACTCCATAGTAACATTTTACTGATTGTTTTTTAAGATCACTAATATTTCTTCTTACATCTGTCCTAAATGTTTCATCATGTTGCAACAACTGAAATTGTTGACTTTTCTTCCATTATATTTTCAAAGTGGCTAGTTTTATGTATGAAGGATGTTTTTTTCTATATAAATTTATTTTTCTTTTACTTTTCATTTCTACTAATTAATATTTTATGTTCTACTAATTGTCATTTCTTTTCTGAGCATTTGTATCTTGTTTTGTGCTTTCTATTATAAACATACTTACTCTAGTAATTTTTTTTAATTTCTGAGAAAATGTTTGATCAGAGTTTTCATATGTGTATGGCAAACATTTTGTTCTCTGTTAAATGTTTTTTGTTTACCATTTGTTTTTTCTTCCTTGTTTCTGGTTTTTGTGTGTGCATGTTTATTATCTCTCTATAAATTCTATACTTTCTATTCTTGCTAGTTATTGAGAGCTATCACTTCTTCTTGTCCAGCTATTTTTAGGAGATTTATGTCAGAGAGGCCCATGGCTATATATTAGGCTAGCCGAGATTCTTCTTATGACACAAAATAATGGTGTAATGATTTTTTTTAAGGCTACTCACAGTGTGGAGATGACTCAGTACAGCCTCTTTGACAAATGGGTTCCTGCAAACATGGCCTGTCTGCGTGACTCTTAATTTCTCCTCAGGATCAAACCAAGTCCAGGTATGCTTACCAGCTCTTGAAGGTAATCTCCCTTGTCATAATGAGACTTCTGGTTTTGAGACTTCCTACCCTGGAAAAGTATGCTATGCTAGCTTTCTCTGTAACATGTTGTAATAAGTCTCCTTATGTTCTTAAAACTCTTAATTTTCTCTGTTTGGAAGTCCTTATTCTGATTTCATGGTTCAAAATTTTAGCTATCTCTTAGTTTGACTGAAGATCAAAAGTGCATTTCTCTTTAGTATTTTCTTTGCACCTTGAGGGTATTTTCTCGGAGAAAAGACAAATGCTAAATTTACTCCATTCCACCTAACACCTTTTATATGGACTGGAAGATTTGGACATTTCTTGAAGTGACAAAAAGTCAAAACAATAACACATGAATAAATAATACTTGTCAGAGGTGATATTACCTTTATTATCAAGTATATTCTGAGGTCTAATATGAAAATAACTAATTATAAAAGAGAGTTTTGATTTCTTTTTTAAACGTAATTCTTTCAAGTTCTTTAACAAATAGTTATATAGAGTATCTACCTTGTTCCAAGGACTAGGAGAGGCACAAGGAAAAAAATATTAGTACATCATTGCTTTTATTAAAGCACTTACAAGTTATTGGCAAGACAGACAAAACCTGGGATACTGGTGAGAGCATAGAAGGGGAGCACTTAACTCAATCTGAACAAGGCAAGCTTTCCTAGAGCAGGTGAAAGTTGAACTTAGTCTTGAAAGAGGAATCACAATTGACTGGGCAAAGAATTGAGGGAAATACTTTCTGTCAAAAGAAGTCTAGGAGCAAAGTCACGGAAGCAGGAAACATCACAGTGTGGTAAAAAGTGGTTTGATATCTGTGGCTGTACCCATTTGAAAATACTGGATGTTTGTTTTAGAAATAATGTGCTATATCAGTATTTCTAAAACATATTCTAGTTTAAACTTAAAATATTTTTCTCATAGGGATTTATTAATGCTACTTGTCCTCTTCCATACTAACCAAAATACTAATAATGATAATGATAACAACAGCAGAAAAATGATATTAGTGATGTAAGAAATAATTAAGAACTTTAATATGAATTTAGCTTCTATTTTATTTTTTTTTATTGTTAACAGTATTACAGATGTCCTCCCCCATTTTCCTCCACTTTGCCTCCCTCCACCCAGCCCTCACCTCAGCCCTGGCCTTCACCACATTATAGTCTGTGTCCATGGGCTAGGCATATAGGTATATATGTTCTTTGGTTAAATTCTTCCCGTCCCTCCCACACCCACCTCCCCTCTGAAATCTGCCAATCTGTTACATGTATCTATGCCTCTGGATCTATTTTGTTTATCAGTTTATTTTGTTCATTAGTTTCTACATATAAGTGAGACCATGCGAATATTCAATAAGCCTTTTCTTTATTAAGAAGCCGTTATTTGCCTGATAATATGCATACTTTTTGGAGGATATGAAAATAACAAAACTCTGCTTATACCATCAAGAGGTTAACATTTTTATACTTGGAGTATAGGGAAAAGAGCCCCTTGCTGTCATTACCAAACATTAATTCATCTGCTCTACTGTTTATCATATTTTTATGTTGAAGAAATAATTTGTATAAGTGCACCTTATATATTTATAGCTCTAGCTCTTCAGTTTCAGTTTTCACATGGCAAGGTATATTTTGATATGAATATTAATGTGCCTTTATTAATGCTTTTTTATCTGTGACCCAGTTTACTTTGGCATTTCACTTAATGAATTTGCAAAATTTTAAAAACACTTCATGTGCATTATTTTAATGTTCATTCCATTTATTGTCTGTGGAAAACTAAGCAATTCTTTAACTTTAACCCAATCAGTTAATACTTTTTCTGAATTTCCCATTTATTCTTGATTTTTTCAATCACTAAAAAAAATTAAAGTTAACTACATCATTCTTAAAAGTTTTTGCCATTTTCATTCTTCTGTTTTTTTTCCCCTTGTAGCCCAAATAAATTAATTTAATGTACTTTTGCTATAAGAAAGATTTAAAATGCAAAGCAAACTAGAGAAAACATATACTTAGGATGTATCTGATTTCTCAATCCAGTATTATTTTAGGAAGCACTTTGGGAGAGTAAACCTGAGACGGTTACTTCTCTGTTACAGATGGATCAGAACCATGTTGCTTCTCTAAGTAATTGCCAATTTTACTTATTATAGAAGTTTGGAATAAGTATCAGTGTTAGAAATGCTGAATTGAGTAGCTATCTTGGGTCCACATTGATCCCACTTCTCAAATTCAAAATAGTACCCCAATTAGTCCAATGAATTAGGATAATAAAATAAAAACTTGAAGAGGAGGAAAAAAATTTGACTCAAATGTAGATGGTTGGTATCTATAGATCATTCAAAAACATCTAGTTTTCCTGAGAGAAGACAAATTGACTTTGTTTTTGGTTAGCTATAAGTTTCTGAGGGTTAAACAGTTAATTGATGCTACAACAGTTTTGAACATGGTAGGCAGAAATATGAATGTTTAACAGGTAGATTGTTACACTTTTGAGAAATTAACTAACTACTCACTGTCTTTTAGCATTGTTGCAACAAGAATTACATTTGAATTTTTAAAATGATTACATAGTAGCTAAAGGCTGAGAATAAACCTGTATTTCTCTACCACTGCCATGGGAAAAGGAAACCTTAATTATAATGCTTGTCTTTGAATAATATTTCAGTTGTAATAGCACATTTCTTCCAATTTTGCATAAGTGCATTAATATTTATTCATATTCTATGACCTTTACATAATTCCCCTGGGCACTATTTTCCAAACTATTATGTTTGCTCATTTTTTTTTTGCTCTTTAATTCTTATCATTTATGCACTTCTTACTTACTACTACATATTTTATGAAAAGGTTAGGATTATGATGGAATGAGTTAGAATGAGACACTGGCTCTGACTCACTTTCACCACATTTATCTTATAGTGGGGGATGCACAATTTTATATACTTGTCAAAAATCATCAAATTGATCCCAGCAAGTTTGGCTCAGTGATTTAGTATCAACCCATGAACCAAGAGGTTACTGGTTTGATTCATGGTCGGAGCACATACCGGGTTCCTGCCTCGATGCTCAATAGCGGAGAGACAGGAGGCAGCCAATAGCTGTTTCTCTTTCGTTGATGTTTTTATCTCTCTATCTCTCTCCCTTTCTCTCTCTCTAAAATCAATAAAAATATTATTTTAAAAAAATCATCAAATTGAGTGATATAAAAAATGACAAAGTAGAAAATTCAGAAATCCCATTCTTCCACAAAAGAAATGAATAAACTAACAAAAAATATCAGAATTAACTTTTTTGAAACTCGAAATTAACCAAAAGCTTGCAGCACCCGGGGAAACAACTAGGGGGGAAAGAGAAGAAAATGAATCTTGGTCAGATAGCTTTCTGGCATTTTAATTTACTCTGGTCATATCTCTCACACATTGCTTGGCAGTGGCCTTGAGCCACAGCCCACAGCCAGCTTACATGCTCATACCAGGGAATAGCAGATGAGCCTTATTCTCAAAGAGTTTGCTTTATCTCACCTTACTCTGAAGTCTTCCAGTGCTGAGGTGGAACATTTGTTGAAAATATTTAAAGAAAAATATGTTAGTTTATGCTTATAAGATCAATGGGTAAGAGAAGATATGTATAACAACCAAGTAACCAGATGCCTAGAAAGGCTGGGGAATGAGCAGCTTAGAGAAAAAGGAATAGGAAAAGCTCTGACATATTTCTGGAAATCTAGAAAACCATCTGTATGTCCAGAAAAAATCTGAAAAGGCCCTAACTGCTCATATCTGGCTAATATTCAGGCTCAGTGAAAGAAGAAAGTAAAGGCTATGGCACAATTATGAACTTCCTGGCCGTGTTGAAGGTATGCCCAATGTACACTCTCTCATCACTTTTATTCAACACTGTACAGAAAGTTCTAGCAAAGGCAACTAGGCAAGAAAAAGAAGTAAAAGACATATATATGGGAAAGAAAAAAAATAAAGCTAAATTTATTCACAGATTAGATATGAAACATTAACTCAGCAAAGTTGTTAGACATATCAACCCACAAAAACCAGCTATATGTCTATGTACTAGCATAGATATATCTTAAAATAAAGAAAACCTTTCCATTTACAGTAAAATAAAAATACTTAGAAATAAATTGAATCAATTTTAAGACATGTACATTGAAAACTATAAATTATTTTGAAAATAAAATAAATAACACCTAAATAAGGGGAAAGACATCATGATTGAGAGACTTAATAGTGTTAAGATGGCAATATTATTTAAAATTGATCTATGGATTCAATGCAATCCCTATCAAAATTCCAACCACCATTTTCAGAAATGAACAAGCTGATAATAAAATTCATATTGAATTGGAAGGTATGCCAAATAATTTTAAGAAATAGAAAAAAAATTGAAGGACTCACGCATTCTCATTTCAAAACTTACAATAAAGTTAACATAGTTAAAACATGTTGCTATTGATATAAAGATAGATCAATGGAATAGAATTAAATTGAGAGCCCACAATAAATCTAAATATTTTTGGTCAGTTAACTTTTGACAAGAGCTCCAAGGCCATTCAATGAGGAAAAAAATAGTTTTGGTTGTTTTTTGAACAAATGGTACTGTGATAGTTGTATATTCACATTCAAAAGAAAGAATTTTGATGCCTGCTTATAGTATATACAAAAGTTAACTCAAAATGTATCTTACTTAAATGTAAGAGCTAAAATTATAAAACTCTTGAAACAGGTGAAAATCCTCATGACTTTGGATTAGGAAATAGTTTATTAAATATGACTCTAAAAGCAACAAAAGAAAAAGTAGAAAAATTGGACTTATCAGAATTAAAAACTTGTACATCAAATAATACTATCAAGAACCTGAAGACAATTTTTTAAACGATTTTTTAAACGTATTTTTATTGATTTCAGAGAGAAAGGAAGAGGGAGAGAGAGTTAGAAACATCATTGAGGAGAGGGAATCATTGATTGGCTGCTTCTTGTAGGCCCCCTCTACTAGAGATTGAGCCTGCAACCCAAACATTTGCCTTTGACTGTGATCAAACCTGGGACCCTTGAGTACAAAGGCCAACGCTCTATGCAGTGAGCCAGACCAGCTAGGGCAAGAACTTGAAGACAATTTGCAGAGTAGGAGAAAATATGTGCAAATCTTAAATCTGATAAAGTCTATTATCCAGAATATAGAAAGTACTCTTTTTAAAAAATTAGCAAGGGATTTAAATAAACATTCACAATGAATATGTTGAAATGGCCATTATACCCCTGGAAAGATGTTCAAAACCATGTATTATTAGGGAAATGCAAATCAAAATCATGAAATATCACTTCACACCTACTATGAGGGCTATTATCATAAAACAGAGAATTGCAAGAGTTGGCAAGAAAGTGAAGAAATTGGAATCCTTATACATTGTCCTTAGTAGTGAAAAATGGTGTAGCAGTTAGTGGTTCCTCAAAAAGTTATATGTAGAATTACAAGCATTTTCATTCTACCTCCTACATGTACCCAAGGGAAATGAAAACAATCCACCTACAAAAAAATCTTGCACACAAATGTTCGTAGAGTGCTATTCAAAATAGCCAAAAGGTAGAAACAACCCAAATTCTTATCAACTGATGAGTAAATAAAATGCAGTATATACATATAGTGGACTATTAGTTATCCATAAAAATGAATAAAGTACTGGTACATGCTACAGCATAACTGTAACTCTAAAGGAAACCATGTAATATAACAAAAAATGTTGAGAATGAAACATTATTCTTATAACTGAGAGAATTAGACTAAGGCCAGAAAAAGTTATATAAAAGAATAAAATCTTCCTTTGACTTTAGTAATTTTTTTCTATTTTTCCCCTCTTTGTATTAAATGTTTTATATTTTTAGCAAATTAATTTATTATTATTACTTGAAACACATAACCTATATAAATATGAATTACTGAAAATTTGTAGTTTTTTAAGATGAAATCATATTCAGCATAATTAGCAACATAGAACTCTGAGAAATAAATATGCAAAGTCTTAAGAAATTTACATTAAACCTCAAATAATAATGGAAATGTTGTGCTTCTAATGGAGGTAAAATTAATTATACTATGGTATCTTATTTGGGTTTAGAAGGATATAGTGTGCTCTGGAAAACAGTGAAAAGTCAGGTTCTTTAGCAATGTCTTCCCTTAATGCAACTTGAGTAGAATAAGATATGGACCAGAATTTCAGATCTTGGAGAAAGCACTGTCAATTGGATCATTTTGTACAATGAACTTTGTCCCCTAATCAGTTGTCTGTAATGCCCTTACCTTTCTTATCCACATTCCCTTATTATTCTTTCTCTTCTTTTATTGGGTGAAAAGTATCTCTTTGACCTAAAACCAATGAAAACATGATGAATTTAACACGGAGGGCTGTAAAACCCTTTTGCTGTAAGGTGATATTGATAAATACATTTAAAAATATATCCTACTAGTGGCCCAGTGCACGGATTTGTGCACATTGAAAGGAAATTAATTAGAAGAAATATTTTTTTTAATTTATTTTTATTGTTCAGATTATTACAGTTGTTCCTCTTTTTTCCCCCATAGCTCCCCTCCTCCCAATTCCCACCCCAACCTCTGACCTTGCCCCCCCCATTGTCCTCATCCATAGGTGTACAATTATTGTCCAGTCTCTTCACGCATCCCCAACACCCTTAACCCCCAAAAATTGTCAGTCCAC